>CM071929.1:137910-223425 GCA_016081115.2 Rehmannia glutinosa | reverse complement strand
AAGGAGGACGGAGCGTTTGGAGGTTCCCTAGATACATTCCCGTGATCGGCCACATTGACGTGGAGGTAAAAGGAGTCCCCTCTTCGACATGGAAAGACGTTCCATGTCAACAAGAGGATGTTCAGATCAAACCCTCTCCTCGGCACACAGAGAGCCTACTAAGAGAGCTGGATACAAGTGAGGGGGAATCGGACCACGAAGACACAGTGTTTTTCTCTCCACCAAAGAAGAAGGTTGCCCTGTTTTGCTTAAGAGAACTGGGCCCCCGCAAAGAAAAACAAAACAAATTCGCTCCCCGCCCCGCAGTGAGCCACACCCCATAGCCGTCTCCGCCCTTTGCACGACCGTGGCGAAGAAGGAATCTCAAATACCTTCTCCTATTAGTCAAAAAGAGGCCCGATAAGCCAAGATGGCCAGCTCCTCGAAAGAAAACAATAGACCGACCCCCGCCGCCAAGACTCGGAAGAAACTCTATCCCAGAACCGTAAATCCTCCGTACAAACAAGGAGAAGAAGAAGAATTTTCAAGCGTTAGAAACTTGAGAAACCGGGCCGAGTCGACCCACTCACCGAGAAGATACTCCGAGACTCTTTGGAGAAGTGGAGTCTCCAGAAATGATTGATGAAACCGCGCTTAGTCTGAGGCCGATCGGAGGCAACTCGATGACCCACCAGAAATGAATAAAGCGAGAATAAGGCACAATCGAGGCAACCGAATCACTCAAGGATGTGGTTGCTTCTCCACCAGATGTGCAGGTCAGCTGAAGGTGTCGGCGCCGAGGTCTGCTAACCTTAATACCTGAAACGAGGGTCGGCAAGAGGATGATGAAGACGATGTAATCATGCACTCTCCATTGTATCCAGACATTCAAAATCGTCTGCGAGTGGAGAACATGGAACCGAGCCTATCCAGAGTGCGGTTTGAAAATCCGAGTTCATTCTTTGAGGAAGAAGAACTCTTGATTTCTTGAGGTGGACACAATCTTTGCAAGCCCTCGACGAGATAATTGCATAAATATACCGAAATTCAAAAAGAAAACGAACGGGCTAAAGCAATGAGGACGCAGAGGCACGTGAGAAGGCCAACATCCGCCCTATCATCGGCACCACGAAACATACACATCCTCGCTTTGACGCCCTATCGTGTGATGAGGATCTCGGACCTGTTCTTTGCCCGCGTAAGTTGCAAATGCAGTAAGCAATGCACGAATCGAGAATCCTTCATGAGCAAAGAATGATGGAGGGACCAGGAGAGTCCTCCAAAACACGGTGGAGATAGACCCAATGGGAGTGGTGCAACATATTGCCACCGTTGTTGCTGCCCCACTTCCCACTCACTCGGAAGAAGGAATTAAAGGAACTGGCGATGAAACCGGGATAGTGGGGACCCCGTCGAGCCAACCCCTAATGAAGGTGTCTTACCACCGCCCAATGGCTGAATACTCGGTGGAAACGATCGGGAGTCCGAGACGAGTGACCCGTTCCAAGCCACTCACCGGTGTGCCGGTGAGGAGAAACTCCCTCCCACTGCGGCAAGGTCGGAGGATGCTTTGCGAGAAGACTCCACAACGAATCTAGGAGGCGAAGTGGAGAAGGAACAAACACAAAGTACACAACAAGTTGTCATCAACGAGGCTCGGGCGATTGAGATCGTCTCACCGAGGTGCCAACCGCTG
Organism: Rehmannia glutinosa; assembly: GCA_016081115.2. NCBI lineage: Eukaryota > Viridiplantae > Streptophyta > Magnoliopsida > Lamiales > Orobanchaceae > Rehmannia > Rehmannia glutinosa. Next base: position 221,750 of record CM071929.1, on the reverse strand, counting down.
CTCAAGGCTAATGAAGGCGATGATGCGATCGAGGCACGAGAATGAATGCCCTGGGAGTTAACACTCACGGGTGACGAAATTGCAATCCATGGAGTTGAGACTCCAATGGATGCCACATGGCTCTAAGGCATACCGACATCGTCGAAAGGGATGTCCAGGCCTCATTGCTTTGAGATGCGGGGAGGTAATGAAGGCCAACGGGAGGTTGAGACTTCCCGGGTAAAAAGAAGGCTGAAGTACGAACATCCCTCCCGCTATCATTGATCCATCGAAAAGGAGATAAGTGCGCTTCACGATTCCCGGGGATAATCCGATGTAACCTTTCGGGATTGGAAGGAGACGATGAAGTTGAGTCATCCCCTTGTGGGATGATCCAAAAGACTCACCAGGATGTTCCAACTACGAGTAAGTCGACCTCAAGACTACTCGTCAAACTTACAACTTTGATGATGAGCCACCCATGGAAATCTCATCATCGTCCGATGACGCTTCCGATAAGGCCGAGGACCAACTCAATTGGAAAAACCACCGAGACCGAGAAGGGTTGAGACAGATTGAGGCTCGACAAAGTCGGGTCAAATTTACAATGACCCCGGTGAAACAGTCCACCGCACAAGCTCCCCAAGGCTGCAGCGGTTCGTGTAGTCCCAAGGGGTGTAAGTGTAAGGTTTAGAAGGGGGTTGAATAAACCTTACCGAATTTTAGATTTAGTCCTTTTAAATCTCTGAGTTGATTCTACACACCGTGTCCTTGATGGACAATCGAATTAGTCACTCAAGAGTTAATCTCTCAATCGACTCAATTCGAGTACATTGATGGAGTAACTCAACTGTTGGCTATAATTTGACTCAATTGTGGTTTTGTTTTCAGGAAGACTTAACACCCTTAAGTTTGATTAAGCAAGAATTTAGTGCTTGGTTTAGTACTTATAAGTTATCAAGTGGATAGCAAATTTATCACGGATATAAGCGATTAAAAATGCAAGAATTAAAGTCTTTGAAAAGTAAATGACACAATAAAGTTTTTATAGAGGTTCAAGATGGGGTAATTCTTCTCCTCTCTTCTCCAACTCCTGGAGGAATCCACTAAGTAATGATTAGTTTACAAAGTGGTAACGATCCGGATACAAGTCTTGATCACCACGGTGACTTGATCCTTTGGGACTCGGTCACGGAGATGCATTGATCACTCACCGCTTCTCTTACGACTCGGCTTCTTCACAGGCGGTTGCCGCCTTGCACTCACTCACTTGCTCAAGCTCTTTGGATTTGATCACGAAGCCCTCCAAAAGCTTAAGACTTGGTTCGACCTTGAACCTTCCTACAATCCTTCGTGGAATGTAGACCCCTTTTCTTCAAAAGTTTCCTCTTCAACTGATTGAAGTTCTCTTTCCTTCACGGTGAGTGTTGGATTGATGTACTTATAATGTAGGCTTGAGGATTGAGAATGTTTTAGATTTTCCGATAATTGCTTGAACGTTTTTAGTTGATTTTTCTCTTGTGTGTCATCCTTCTTCTCAAACAAACTCATCACCTTTTATAGTGAACTTTCAAAAATTTGCCCGTTGAAGAGATATGCTTATTTTTGAAAGTCACTTTGCGATCGTTGGCTTGTCTTGTTGCGCTTCTTGGAATTGCCATTTCCTCGTATGAATTGTTCCTTCACCTTTTCGTAGTTCGACACGGTGTGGTGCTTCCCATTGATTCATTCCTTTTGCACGCTACGGGGTGAGAACTCCGAGAAAGGTGGTATGGAGATATTACTTGTTTAAGTAAATCTCTTGATTTACGTCTGATTCTTTTACAGATTATCTCGACTTGACCGCATTTTCTTGCTTTCCCAGGTGACTTAGAGTCAGCTTCCAATCATTGGATGACTCTTCCGTCACTTCAACTTGAGACTTGGCTTTCCTTGAGTTGACTTGATCGATGCTCCACTCACCGCATCTCACCAACTTCTCCCAAAGAGTTCTGTCTACTTTTCTTTGCCATACTCAAATGTCTCGCGGCGAGTCTTCCTTCAAGTCTTGATTGTCTTCTTGCATGTTAGGGCGTGGCGACGACTTAACTCTTGGCCGACTCTATTTATTACAATGCATTTTACAACAAGAATTGGGGTGCCAACTTTCTATTCTAAGTTTTACATGGCATTCATCAAAATCTAAACAATAAAATTCCTAACAATTTCCCCCTTTTTGATGATGTCAAAACTTAAACCATTCAAAAATGCAAACAACAAAGATACATACTGGATAGTGTATTGACATAGAATGTATCGCGAGAATCAATTCTTTTATTTGATCATATCATTCTTGTTCTTTTACACAATCACAAAGGTGTATCGAGCACATATTTGTCTTCACAAAAAAATAAAGAATTTATAGCTTTATTATAGAAGACTTACATTGTATGTATTTACATAATAAAATACATAAAGGGGTGGACAACGACACTTCATCTCCTTCGTTGTCTCCTTCTTTCATCTTCTTGATCAAAGATCTTCTTCTCTCTTCTTCTCTTTTTCTCGTCGTCACCCTTCTTTTTCTTTTCATATGCCTTCCTGGCAGCTTCATCTCTTCTTATTCTTTCCCTGTCTCTCCTCTCATAGCTGAGTTTGTCTCTTGTTTTCTTCTTCTTTTCAGCCTTTTCACATACTCAGCGTTAGTTTTCGCCACTTGCAAATTCGATACTTGGTCAAGCCCAGCCCAGTAGATCCCTCCTTTCTTTCCTGGATCCATATATTCAATGTTTTTGGACGAGAGGCCTAGTGCGAAGCTTCTTCCTCCACTACTGCTTCTTCCTCTACCTGGGCGTATCTTGCACTGGGTCTTCTTCTTTCCACCAGTGACCAGCGGAGTGACCAGCAGAGGATTTGCCGGTAGTCTGCTGCTGTCGAACTTCTTCACATAACATGAGACCCTTTTCCCGACAAGTCCCAAGCTTGAGCCATAGACATATTTGCAAAGTATCCCCATTCGAGCGTTTTAAATTCATCAACTGATCGTGGCTCTGTCCCGACATCCGAGATGGCATAAGTGTCTCTGCTCTTGGAATGCCTCCGTGTTCTTTCAAGATGTTCATAATTCGGGCATCCATTCTTCCTTCCACTTCCTTCATCCCTCGCTTCAATAGTTTTTCTCTTATCACCCATGGATATAGCAGAGTGTTGGAGTGGCGAGTCACAGGAGTTTGCCGCTTATAATGTCACCGGGGACCTTGTTGGGGGGTTTGTGCAATCATCAAAGTCACATCGCCGACCCTTCCCCTCAACAAGCTTTCCTTTCTTTTGTTTCAAGACTTCCTCACCGATTTTCCCTTCTCGGTTGCTCCTTTCTTCTCACCTTCAGATTTTAGCGCTTTAAGGTATTCATCTTCCCCCTTTTTGGCATCATCAAAGGATAGAGAACCCCGAGGGAACATCTTTGGAAAGCATGAAGTCGAGTCTTCCGATGGTCGAGTTACTCCTGAGTGTCTGTGCGTTGTATGCGGACGGAATTGGTCGAGTAGCGTTGGATTCTGCTGAAATCGGCTTCATCTCAGCCATGAGAAGGCTGAATTTTCTTGTCATGTGTTCTTCCAAACGGCCTCGTAGATCATTTGTATTTTTGCTCACGCAATGCCTTTATCTTGGCAAAGTGTGAGCTTCATGCATATGCTCAATATGTTCTCTCACTTTGTTTTTGCATCGGCATTTTCACTCTCCATACCAAAGACTTGTTGAACAATGTCCTGAAGAATCGACTTGTTCCACACGCATTGTTTCTTTGCTTTGCCACCATTCCTTATTAATCATTTTATGCCTCTCAAGTCGGGTCCGTAAAGTTGGCATCTCTGTTGTCGGTCGCATATCCAAAGAGGCCTCGATGCCTCTCCATCCGTTCAACCTCAGCAAATAGTGCCTTGAACACTTCTCGAACTTCAAATTGATTCTTCATTGCGGTGATGGCCAAACAACATCAAAGTCATAAGCGCCGGAACAATGGTACCTGATGAGAAAAAATGCAGAGGCCCAGTGCCGTGATAGCGTGCGCGTTCATTCTCGACTCTTCATGGAGGTCGGGTACCTCCAGGGAAAAAGGAAAGGATTCTATAAAAGATTCATCACCGCCACCGGGATTTGTTCGATGATGAGTGGTGCGCGTGAAGTTCTTTTAGGAATAGACCTGCTGCGCAGCTTGAGGAGCCTATGCGGTGGTCTCTTTGTTAGGTTTTGTTGTGAAGTGGACCCGGCTTGCCGAGCCTCGGTGTCTTAACTTCGTTGGTCTCACCTGATTTTTCCATTTCAGTGAGACTTGTCCCGGCCTTATCGAAGCGTCATCGGACGATGATGAGATTTCCATTGGTGGCTCATCATCAAAGTTAAAATTTTGACGAGTAGTCTTGGGATCGGAACTTGCTCGTGCTTGGAACATCTATCTGCACCAGTCTTTTGGATTTGTCACGGGGGATGACTCGAGCTTTTCTTCGCTTTCCGATCCCGGAAAAGTGACATCGAGGATTGTCCTGGGAATCATGAAGTGTGCTTATCTCCTTCTCGGATGGTCGATGATAGCGGGAGAGGATGTTCTCTACATCGAACTTTTCTTTACCCCCGGAAGTCTCAACCTCCGTGGGCCTTCATCTGCTCCAACGTCTCTCTACTACAATGAGGCTTGTCCTCCCTTTCGACAAAGTGTCAGTGTCTTAGGGTCTTCTACGGTGGCATCCATTGAGTCTCAACCCCATGGATTGCACTTTCATCGCCTAGAGTGTTAACTCCCGTGTACATTCGCCGCGTGCCTCGATCGCATCGCGGCGTCATTAACGCCTTCGAGCGGTTGGCACCTCAGGCCATCTGATCTCAAGCGCCTCGAATCAGGCGTCGTTGATGGCAACTTGCTGTTCTTCTTGTGTTTGTAATTTCTCTCCTTCGCCTCCTTGATTCGTTGTGGAGTCATCTGCGGCATCCTCCGACCTAGCCGTAGTGGAGGAGTTTCCCCCTCGGTGGCGCACCACCGAGTGACTTGGAATGGGGTCACTCGTCTCCAAACTCCCGGCTGTTTCGATTGAGTGTTCAGCCGTTGGGGCGGTGGTAAAACACCTTCAATAGGGGTTGGCTCGACCGGGGTCCCCATTGTCCCGATTTCGCCATCTCCTTATCGCTTTCTTCCCGTGAGTCAGGAAGTGGTGGCAAGAACAACAGCGTGGCTATTTGTTTGAACCACTCCCATTGGATCGATTTCGGTGTGTTCGGAGGACTCTCCTGGTCCTCCATCGATCTTTGCTCGTGAAGGATTACTCGATTCATGCAATGCTTGCTGCGTTGCAACTCTTCTTACATGCGGCGATTTCTCCCGATCCTCATCATCGAGAGAAGACATCAAGGAGAGGATGTGTGTGTTACGTAGTGCCGGAGATAGGCGGATGCTTGCCTTCTCACGTGCCTCGGCTTCCTCGACTTGCTTTTCTCTCTCCTTTTCCTTGAAAATCTGCGGATGTCTACAGCGATTGTCTTCATCAAGTCTTTGAGCACGATCTTTAGTCCAAGGAAATTTAGCGAGTTCCTCTTCTTCTTCTATAAACTCAAAGCCGTTGGAACTGTTCCCTTGACTTACTCAACTTCCATTTCTCCACTCACGCAGACGATTTTGGATGTCCGGGTAAGGTGGAGATAGGATCATTACATCACTATCCGCTCCAAGATTTCTTCTTGTGTTGCGGTGTGTGAACTACAACTCTGTGTCTTGAGTTGCCTCTGCTGATCGACGCTTGATGGAGACTTGGCAAGTTTCATCAATTACATCCGGAGACTCTACTTCTCCGGCCTCTCAGATCTGCTCTCTAGGCCGAGTGGTGACTGTGGTTTCTCTCTAGCTCGGAGCGCTTGATAATTCGTCTTCGTCTCTAGTTTGTACCAAAGGGATTTCTCGGTTCGAGACGGTGTCTTCCGAGTCTTGAGCGGCGGGGGGGCTCTTGGTGTCTTTTTCGAGGAGCGGGCCGTCGTGGCTTCTCGATTCTCCTCTTTGACGATTGGAGAAGGTATTTGTGAGTCCTTCTCACCGCTCTTGTAGGGGCAGGAGACACGTGGGCTTTGGGCGGGCATGTTTGGTTTTCTTTTGCAGGGGCAGATCTTCTTAGTAGGCAGTAGGGCGACTTTTCTTCTTGGGTGGAGAAGAAACAATCAGTATCTTCGGGGTCACTGATTTCCCCTCACCGGTGTCGCCTCTCTTGGCGTAGGCTCTCTTAGCGAGCGCTGAGAGGTTTGCTCAACATCCTCTTGTTAACATGGAATGCCTTCCCATGTCTAAGAGGGACTCATTTCACCTCCATTAGCCGCCAATCACTAGGCCATATCCTAGGGATCCTCCAAATGAACCATCTTCCTTGAAGGACTTGTTCCCACGTTAAAGCTCGGCAGAGTCCATGAGACAAACTCAGCCCGTTTATCTTCTTTTCTTCGATGATTGCAGCCATTACAATCAGCTTTGCCTTTTGACATTGGTCAAAGTCGCCAAATTTGATGTCGATACATTTGGCAACTATATCCAACAACTTGTGATAATCCTCCTTCAAATCTCTTGTTGTTTGTATACACTATTTTATCAAAAGAAAGTCGGGCTTGGCTATTTCTTTCCAAGCATCGGCCCGAGTTGACATCACCGTTAATCTCGATGCTCCTTCCGCCGGTAGTGAGCAATGTTCAGCCAAATCTTTGGCGAGATAGTCACCGCTTTCCGTGAATGATGACTTGATTCCTTCATCGTGAATCTCGGCATTCACGTAGAATATGCGACCTCCTCCACATAGGTCATCGGATATTCTAACGTTAGAAACGGTTTTAGTCCTGGGCGTTTCCAACTTCTCAGCGATTTTCTTCACTAGGTGTCGCCGGACCCCTGTTTCATCATTCGTCAAAATCCACCGTAGAGCCGTGTGGATTTGCTTTCCTAACTTGGTAAAGTCATAAGTTGGTGCCATTTCTCGGGATTATATCAAGGAAAACTCGAGAGATTGACTTGGAGATAGATAGGGCTTCGAGAGTATTTTGCCTTTGCTTTTGAGAGAAAGAGATGAACAGGTTTTAGAAGTGTGAGAGAGAAACGGGCGAAAATGGTTTAAATATGGTTTATGAAAGGATGTGCGGGTGGTTTTTGAAATGTGATCGAAATCAACGGCTTGGATTTTGCACGCCTATTGAGCATTTAATGTCTCGTATTTAATGCGGCAGATTTATATCCAATCATAAGCTTGGTGTGCGCTTTATGTCTGTACACATCATCATTATCTTTGACGTATTCCTTAAAACATTCCCGCTTAGTCAAAACGATCGCGTTTTTGTCACTTTGCTCATAAGTTATTCAGCATCCCTTAGCCGATTTAACTCTACTTCTCACGATTCTCTTAGTGACTCAGCTATCACCGACTCGGTGTAGTCAGTTTCTTCCGATCTGGTGATTTCTTGAAACATTTCTATTTTCACTCTTTTTCACCCCCTTTTCTGTTCCATTTCTCTTCTTTGATTAAATCCGAGTGTCACCACAATTAGCCCCAACTCATGTTTGAGTTCTTCAAATCTTGACTCACATAATGGTTTTGTGAAGATGTCGGCTAGTTGTTTATCGCTTGAGATATATTCCAGGATGATGTCCTTCTTTTCAACATGATCTCTTATGAAGTGATATCGACATCAATGTGCTTTGTTCTTGAATGCATCACAGGATTTTGAGTGATTACAATTGCACTTGTGTTATCACACATGATTGGAATTTCTTTTCTTCAACTTCATAGTCTCTCACCATTGCCTCATCCATCCATAGGACTTGGGCACAACAAATGCCCGCAACTATGTATTCTCGCCTCACCAGAGGTGGCTATTGAGTTTTGCTTCTTGCTAAACCAGAAATCACTGTTTCTAGCATTTGACATGTGCCTCAAGTGCTCTTCCCTGTCCACTCGCATCCAAAGATAGTCGAATCTGAATAGCCAATTAGCTTGAATCCACCTTCCTTTGATACCATAGGCCTACTTCTTGCTTCCTTTCAAGTATCTCAATATTCTCTTGGTCATTGTCATATGGCTATCTTTTGGAGCAGATTGAAATCTTGCACATACACCTACAAAGAAAGGTGATGTCCGCCCGCTTCTTTGTGAGATAGAAGCGATGATCCAATAAGTGCTCAGTATCTTGTTTGATCTACGTGCTTACCATCTGCATCCATGTCCATTTTGACTGATGTGTTCATTGGTATTTTTACGTAAGACTTCTCATCCATACCAAACTTCTTTATTAAATCTCCGTGTATTTTGTTTGACTTATGAAGGTTCCATCCTTCACCGTTTCACTTGGAGTCTAAGGAAGAATGTCGGCTCTCCCATCATGCTCATTTCAAATTTACTTTGCATGAGGTTTGAAAACTTTTCACACAGACTCTTTGTTTGTGGATCCAAAGATGATGTCATCAACATATATTTGAACAAGTAGAATACTCTTTGCTTGTCTTGGATTCTCGAAAAGTGTTCTATCTACTTTTCCTTTTGTGAATCCATTTTCGTTAGGAATTGTGACAAGGTATCATACCATGCTCTGGGTGCCTTTCTTCAATCCATACAAGGCTTTCTTGAGTTTGTATACCTTATCTCCAAGAGTCTTCCGCTCAAATCCTGGAGGTTGTTCAACATACACTTCTTCTTCCAATAAACCATTTAGGGATGCACTTTTTACATCCATCGATATACAATGAAATTCTTGTGAGTCGCGTAGGCAAGAAACATCCTTATAGCTTCCAATCTTGCTACAGGGGCAAATGTTTCATCAAAATCTATCCCTTCTTCTTGGCAATATCCTTTGGCTACTAGTCTTGCTTTGTTTCTTACCACGTAACCTTCCTCGTTCATCTTATTTCGAACACCCATTTGGTTCCAATAACATTTTGATGTATGGGTCTTTGCACTAATTCCCATACATTATTTCTCTCAAACTCGATTCACTCTTCTTGCATAGCTTGAATCCAATGTGTGTCGTCCAATGCTTGTGACACATCTTTGGGCTCTATTTGCGAGATGAAGCATGTGAACATGGCTTCTTGTTGAGTTCGATCTTGTTTTGACACCTTCTCTTATATCTCCAATGACAAGTTCGGTGGATGGTCTCTCAGCCATCTTACATCAAAGTTGGAGTAAATTAGCTTGGATTCAATCGACTTGGTACCGTGTTAAGTTCTTTGTGGGTCGCTCTCTCGTAATCACTTAGCCGCAAATTTTCCACTGCTTTTGAGATTCACTATCTCATCTTCTTCCTCAATTGATAATTCCAAAGATGCTTGAAAGATAGGGACTCTTGTATGGTTGGATGATTGAAATCGGTCACCGACTCTTCAATGTCTTCTCCATTTACATTTGGCTCATCGAATACTACATGAATGGATTCTTCCGCAACCATAGTCCTTTTGTTGAGTATTCTCAGGCTTTGGTTTCAAATTGAGTATCCTAAGAAGATACCTTCATCACTTTAGCATCAAAAGCCTTTAGATTGTCTTTGCCATTGTTGTGGATGAAGCATTTGCATCCAAATATTCTCAAATATGCAACATTTGGTTTTCTTCCATCCAGATCTCATAGGGAGTCTTTGTCAACCTCGTCTTTTATCATACATCTTTTTTGAGTGTAGCAAGTTGTGTTGATTGCTTCACCAAAATCTTTTTGGCAACTCGTTGACTAACATGGTCCTTTGCCGCTTCTTTGAGGTTTTGTTCCTTCTTTTCGCAACTCCATTCTTTGTGGAGTTCTTGTCAACAACCGATAGTTCATGACCAATACCATTTTCAATACAATCTTGAGTTATTATTCCATTGACAAATTCGGTTCCTCTGTCGATCTTATTTTGATAATGGTTTGACTCTTCTCGTTTTGAATCCTCTTCATCACCGTTTGTGGTAGTTTTTGTAGAGTTTCTTTCTTCTTACACATGAATATTGTCCATGTATATCTTGAGTAGTCATCTACTACTACCAAAGTGTATTTCTTTCCACTTATCTTTGGCAAGGGTTCCATCGGCCAAATAGATCCATATGAAGCAGATGCAATATTCTTGTTGAGGATGGGCATGTCTTTTCTTTGAATGACGACTTGATTTGTTTTCCTTCGACACGCGTCACATATACTCTCCTTCTTGTATACTCGAGTCCGGAAGTCCTTCCACAAGATTACTTCGCAAGTTTGTTGATCGTTTTGAAATTCGGTGACTTCGGCTTTTGTGCCACAACCAACTTGATTCAAAAGCGCTCTTTGCTAGTAGACAGTCTTTGGGTGTTGCAATTGACCAATCCACTACATACATATTTTTCTGCTTTACATCCTTGCAAAGACAACTTCATTTGATTCAATATCTTTGATTTGGCATACACCCATGTTGAATCCAACATTGTAGCCCTTGTCACGAGTTGATCGATGCTCGATAAGTTGAAGTTGAGTCCTTCCACATATGCAACATCCGTGATTTCTAATCCATTCCTCTTGATGGATCCAATGCCTCTTATTTCACCAGGAGCTTCATTTCCTCCAAATATGACTTTTGCTCCTTTAACTTCCTTGAATTTTGACAGATTTTTCTTATTTCCCTGTCATATGTCCGGAATGCCCACTATCCATGTACCAGGTTCCTTGGCACTCACTGCTCAACTCCGCAATCAATCAAAAGGAAATTAAGTTTTAGGTGCCCATACTTGTCTAGGTCCCGAGGGGTTAGAATTGTAAGATGATCCAACCAACCTATAGCCAAATGATTTGACTCTAAGGGGTTGCCATCTATCGTGCCATAATCATAATTAATCCCGCAAATTGCTTGGGGATTCTAGGTTCATACATCCGTCTTTTGTCCAGTATGCTGCATATGTGTTTTAGCAATTGCCTTCCTTGGGTAATTGTGGTGTCTCTGAGTGTAGTGCCTAGGTGCATATGTGTCTTTGATGAAAGCTCTTATACTTTTGGAATGGCCTTTCTTTGAGTTCTGGCCTTTGCCATTTGGGCTTATATTCCATAAGTCTATCTTTGAAGGTTCACATTATTCCAATCGGCTTGGCTTGGATACTTTCTACCATTCCCATCATATGTATTTCTTTTATGGATTTTCTGGGGTTTTGGTAGCTCGCTTCTTCTTTACAGAGTATTTTCTATTTGGGTTCTTTGAGGACTCGGTTGAATCTCTTCTCACCGTCCTTTCAAAGACACTCAACTTCAAGTTTCCTTTTCCTTTATAACCAAGGCCAGTTTGCTTGTTATTGTGCTTTGGAGTGAATGTGTGTGCAACATTTAGAGTTTTGGATTTTTCGGACTCTTCATGGCTTGAAGATCCTTTTTCCAAAATTACTTTTGAGGTTTGACATAGCATAGAGGAATTAAATCTAAGCCTGTCTTGTCTCCACATTCTCTTTGACTCATAATAAGATCATCCAATGATTTAGATGCCTTAGTGAATGAGGCAATAACATTCTTGAGGTCATTCTCCTCTTTTCTATAGCAGCAATTTCTGCTATTAATTTAGCATTTTCACCTTTAGACTTTCATTCTCATCACCTATTTGACTTAGAGTACTCGGCTCCTTAGTCACCTTTGAGTTTTGACTTTTGAGTAAAGCTTTTTCCTCATTCAATAGTGTGTGTGAGGATTTAATGTGTTAAAAATCTTTCATCATTTTGCCTAATGAATCATAAAGATCAGAGTGGGTGATGAAGTGTGTGTGTCATCACTATCACTAGTGTCGAGTTTGATGAGTTAGAGTGTACCTCATCTTCTTGGTCAAGTTGATCTTGTTCCTTGGCCATCAAGCGGTCGGGGCTTCTTCTTCGAGTCACTTGAGTAGTCGCTTCATCGCTCTCGAATCACTTGTCTCTCTTAACTTGATCTGTTTTGATCTCTGCAGCCATCATTGCCTTTTTTTTCTTTTCTTGTCTTCTTTCTCTCAAGATATTTCTTTCTTCTTCATCCCTATACTTGTTGACTACAGGATATGAGCAATCAATGGCATAGTAACCTGGTTGTCTGATTCTGCAAACATAGATATTCAGACCTTTTGATCGACTTTTTCCATTCTTGGATTGTCACCCTTTGATACTCAACTTTTTGATGATCTGTTCTCTTGGTTGGCCTATCTTCCCTTGATTTGGAGGTCTTTGAGTGTCTTCTCGGAAGATTCACCCTTTCTCTCTCTTGTAGTTCTTATTAAAGAACTTGTTGAATCTTTTAACCATCGTATTATTTCTTCCGGGTCAATGACTTCTTTGACCTCGGCTCTCTTCCCATCTTTAACAATTAGAGCATTTGTTTTGGGTACAAATTGCCTCTTCCTGGTCTTTTCTTCTCACTCAAACTCGTAGGCTTTGAGGTCCGAGAATAGTTCATGGTTGGATGTCTTTGATAGGTCCATGGAATATCTCGGTGCCATGACCTTCATTTCCCATTCATTCACCGAAGACTTTTTAGGATCTTCATACACATTTCCTTCTGTATATTCCTTTCCAAGTGCAGATACTCATTTGTGATTTCGTGAACCGAGCATCCAGTTGATCCAGGTTTTCTCCGAGATCATTTTGAAGTTCTCAAATTTACAGATAAACATCGATAATTTGTTTTCTTTGATTTGCTCGAGCCTTCACAAATCAATGTCGGCTTGTCCCATTTCCTTAGCCGTTTTGCATGATTTGACTTTATTGAACATGGCTTTGTCTAAGGTTTTGTAAAGGATGTCCTTGGCTACATTGTCCAGGTTGTATCTTTTTCTGTCATCATTTGTCCATTCAGTTCTTGGTTTTCAACCATGACCGGTCCGGGAGCAAAGATCTTCTTCTCCTTCACCGCAACTCTTCGCAACCGTGTTCACCTTTAATATTTGCAGAGGCCCATCTTCTATCACTATCCACATCTCATCATGTAATGCTTTGATAGATGAGCTCCGCATACGAATTTTCCAATCATCAAATTCTTCAATAGTGAACATAGGGATGCGTGTCAAATTTGCTTCCATGATAATAACTTTTAATGATAGAAAAAAGTTTTGAAAGTTTAAGTACTAAAGCGGACTTTGAAGAGTTTGGAGATCTAGTTCAAGAACCGGTGCGGAGGGTTCAATGAACCAACCGCTCGATACCACTTGTAGGTCCCAAGGGGTGTAAGTGTAAAGTTTAGAAGGGGGGTTGAATAAACCTTACCGAATTTTCGATTTAGTCCTTTTAAATCTCTGAGTTGATTCTACACAACAGTGTCCTTGATGGACAATCGAATTAGTCACTCAAGAGAGTTAATCTCTCAATCGACTCAACCGAGCTGTTGATGGAGTAACTCAATTGGCTATAATTTGATCGAACTCGTGGTTTTGTTTTCACGGAAGACTTAACACCCTTAAGTTTGATTAAGCAAGAATTTAGTGCTTGGTTTAGTACTTATAAGTTATCAAGTGGATAGCAAATTTATCGCAGATATAAGCGATTAAAAATGCAAGAATTAAAGTCTTTGAAAAGTAAATGACACAATAAAGTTTTTATAGAGGTTCAAGATGGGGTAATTCTTCTACTCCTCTCTTCTCCAACTCCTGGAGGAATCCACTAAGTAGTGATTAGTTTACAAAGTGGTAATTGACCTAGATACAAGTCTTGATCACACACCGACTTGATCCTTTGGGACTCGATCGAGACGCCTTGATCACCCAAATGCTTCTCTTACGACTCGGCTTTTCTTCACAGGCAAATGCCTTGCTACTATAGCTCACTTGCTCAAGCTCTTTGGATTTGATCACGAAGCCCTCCAAAAGCTTAAGACTTGGTTCAACCTTGAACCTTCCTACAATCCTTCCTGGAATGTAGACCCCTTTTCTTCAAAAGTTTCCTCTTCAACTTGATTGAAGTTCTCTTTCCTTCACAGGTGAGTGTTGGATTGATGTACTTCGTAATGTAGGCTTGAGGATTGAGAATGTTTTAGGTTTTCTGATAATTGCTTGAACGTTTTTAGTTCGGATTTTTCTCTTGTGTGTCATCCTTCTTCTCAAACAAACTCCTCAGCCTTTTATAGTGAACTTTCAAAAATTTGCCCGTTGAAGAGATAGGCTTATTTTTGAAAGTCACTTTGTAGTCGTTAGCTTGTCTTGTTGCGATTCTTGAATTGCCATTTCCTCGTATGAATTGTTCCTTCACCTTTTCGTAGTTCGACACGGTGTGGTGCTTCCCCATTGGTTCATTCCTTTTGCACGCTTCGGGACTGAGCACTCCGAGAAAGGTGGTATGGAGATATTACTTGTTTAAGTAAATCTCTTGATTTCTCGCGGCAACGGTTCTTTTACGATTATCTCGACTTGACCGCATTTTCTTGCTTTCCCCAGGTGACTTAGAGTCACCTTCCAATCATTGGATGACTCTTGTCACTTCAACTTGAGACTTGGCTTTCCTTGAGTTGACTTGAGCGATGCTCCACTGTTGCATCTCACCGCTTCTCCAAATAGAGTTCTGTCTACTCTTCTTTGCCATACTCGGTTGTCTCGCAGCAATGAGTCTTCCTTCAAGTCTTGATTGTCTTCTTGCATGTTAGGCGTAGGCGACTTAACTCACTTTGGCCGCTCTATTTATTACAATGCATTTTACAACAAGAATTGGGGTGCCAACTTTCTATTCTAAGTTTTACATGGCATTCATCAAAATCTAAACAATAAAATTCCTAATGATTCGACTCACAAGAACTTCACGGGCACCACTCATCATTGAACAAATCCCGATTGCCCGTGATGATCCTTTTGTAGAATCATTTCCCTTCTCTCTGAGGTACCCGACCTCCCTCAAGAGTCGAAAAAGAGATCTCGAGCGCTTCCACGTACTGCATCTGTCATTCCATCGATACCATCGTTCCGGTGACTATGATTTTGACGCCGCTTGGCAGCGTCACCCGCAACAGAGAAACATCCCAAGTTCGGGGAGGTGTTCAAAGCATTATTTGCTGAAATTGAACGGATGGAGAGGCACCAGGCCTCGATGGACATGAGATCGATAACGAGATGCCAACCTTCTGGCGACTTGAGAGGCATAATAGTCGAGACCGGGAGTGGTGGCAACATCAAGAACAATGCGTGTAGAACAAGCTAGATATTTGAACATTGTTCAACAAGTTTGGTGTGGCGAATGAGAATGTCGATGCAAAGACAAAATTGAAAGAACACATTGAGCACATGCATGAATCTCACCGCCGAGATAAAGTCGCTGCGTGAGCATAATAAAAACGAGCTCCTGCGTGTGGAAGAGAATATGGATCGAAAATTCGCAGTCTCCTCCATGGCCGAGATGAAGTTGGTAGCAAATGGTGAATCCAACACCACTCGCTCGAGTTTCGTGCGGCTTACTCTGCAGCAGATTCGAAGCGAAACTCAACTATCGCAGACTCGACTTCTTGCTTGCTAGCTTGTTTCCAGGGGTTCATCTCTCCTTTGATGATGCCAAAAGGGGAAGATGAATACCTAAAGGCGCTGAAGGGATCTCGAAGCCGAGAAGGAAGGAAGAATCGTGTGAATGGAAAGACAGCTGAGCAAAAAGAGAGAAGAAATGGAAGTCTGTTGAGGGGAAAGGCTCGAAAGATGTGACCTTGATGATTGCAAAAACCCCCCCCAAGGTCTTGTCACAAAATACTACTAGCAAACTCCCGGTGACTCGCCACTCCAACACTCTGTTGTACCAATGGTGAAAAGAGAAAGACGATTGAAGCGATGATAGAGGAAGTGGAAGGAAGGATGAATGCCCGAGTTATGGATATCTTGAAACAACATGGAGGCATTCCAAGAGAGAGACACTTATGCCATCTCGGATGCCGGAATCGAGCCAAGATCGTTGATGAATTTAAACGCTCGAATCAAGGATACTTCGCAAACATGTCCATGGCTCATGCCTGGACTTATCTTTGGGAAAAGGGTCTCACACTATGTGAAGAAGGCCGACAGCAGCAGACTGCACCGATCAAATCACTTTCTTTGGTCACTCTGCTAGTCACTCACCGGGAAGAAGACCCCAAAGACAATACACGCCCGAGAGGAAGAGGTAGAGGAAGAAGCGTTGGTGGAGGAAGAGGTTTCGACCTAGACCTCGCCCAAAAACATTGAGTACATAGATCCGGCAAGAAAGGAGGGATCTATCGGCTGTTTTGACGAAGTAGCCAATCGCAAGTGGCTAAGAACAATGTTGAGTATGTGAAAAGAATTGAAGAAAAAATAAAAGACAAACTCAGCTATGGGAGGAGAGACAAGAGAGACTAAGAAGAGATGAAGCTGCCCTAAGGCGTATGAAAAGAAGAAGAAGGCGGAAGATGAGAAAAAGAGAAGAAGATCAAGATGACAGAGTCAAGATGAAAAGGAGAAGCGTGAAGGAGATGAAGTGTTGATGTCCACCCCTTCATGTATCTTACTATTTAAATACATTTTATGTAAGTCTTCAGTAATAAATCAGAATTCTCTATTTTTGCGTAGACATAGATGTTTGCTCGATACACCTTGTAAACAATTGTGTAAAGGACAAGAATGTTATGATCAATAAAAGGATTGATTCTACGCATACATTCTCTGAACGCAGATATCGTATGTATCTTTGCTATTTATATTTTGAATGTATAAGTTTTGGCATCATCAAAAAGGGGGAAATTGTTGGGAAATCATTTTATAGATTTTGATGAATGCCATGTAAAATTTAGAATAGGAAGTTGGCACCCCATTTTTTTGTTGTAAATCGCATTGTAATAGATAGGGCTGTCAAAAGTGAGTTAAGTCGATTATGCCTAAACATGCAAAAGACAACTAGAGACTAGAAGGAAGACTCATTTGTGAGACAACCGAGTATGGCAAATAAGAGAAGACGGAACTCGATCGAATGTGCACTGAGATGCAACAGAGTAAAGTATCGATCCAAGTCAACTCAAGATAGCCAAGTCTCAAGTTGAAGTGACGAGAGTCATCCAATGATTGGAAGGCGACTCGAAGTCACCTGGGGAAGTTAAGGAACTATGATCAAGTCAAGACAATCAAAAGAGTTCGTTTGTACGTCAAGAAAGTTACTTAAATAAGTAATATCTCCATACTACCTTTCTTGAAGTGCTCACCCCGAGCGTGCAAAAGGAATAAACCAATGGGAAGCACTGCACCATGTCGAACTCGAAAAGTCAAGAACAATTCATACGAGGAAGTGGCAATTCCAAGGATCGCAACAAGACAAGCCAACGACCACAAGTGTCTTTTGAAAATAAGCCTATCTCTTCAATGGGCAAATTTTCAAAAAGAACACTATAAAAGGCTGAGGAATTTATTTGAGAGAATGTTGGTTACCTTGACAATCAAAAAACAAATACGAGCAAGAAAAGCAATATCTGTAACCAAAAATATTCTCAAATCATTCAAGATTAATCCTCAAGCCTACATTACAAAGAAAATCAATCCAACACTCACCGTGAAGAAAAAGATAACTTCAATCAGTTGAAGAGGAAATTGTTGAAGAATCAAGGGGTCTACATTCCACGGAGGATTGTAGAAAGGTTCAAGGTCGAACCAGTCTCAAGTTTTTGGAGGGCTTCGTGATCAAATCCAAGGAGCTTGAGCAAGTGGGCTGTAGTAGCAAGGCAGCTACCCTGTTCAATCTAGGGTCTTCTTGGGCATATGCATACCTAATAAGAATTTGCAACAAAAACTCGAATACTGTGAAAGCTCAAATTTGCTCAAGTAAGATAAAGGTGATACCAACACCCACCATAAATCCAATTATTGACTCATGACTCCCTAACAACCTATTACTTAAAAAAAATAGAAAACAACGAACTATCGGGTTGCCTCCCGATCAACGCTTTATTTATAGTCGTATAGCTGACTACATCACCTTATTGTGGAGGTTTGTCGCGCGGATTGGTCACAATATTACCAAGTAAAGTTTCCTGATCTGCGACGAGTTTCACCTTCTGCCCAAACAAGAAAAAAAAACAATTAAAGAAAAATAAAAAAAATGACTAGATTAATAAAAATAAGGTGTTCCTAATATCACAATCTCCGGCAACGGCGCCAAAAACTTGATGGCTCGGAAGCTACTCCTAAAAACGGCCTAGACAAGTGCACCTATCGTTTATAGCAAAGCTAAGCGAATATCGAGTGTCATTCCCACGAGGACTATGATTACTAGTAATTACCGTCTTTTAATTATCTAGCCTACAAATTCGTCAAATAGTTTGTTGCAAAAAATAAAAATAAAACAAAAGCAAATAAAAGTGGTAGAGGCAACTAAGAACACGAAAGATATCAAATACACTCGGATTGGAAGATGTTGGATATAAATATGCTTGAATGTGAATCCCTCTAGAACGTCTTTGTGATTTTACCAAAATAAATACAACCATAACCCTTAAGTTTTAACCATCCCTTAACATATTTTCATGCTTCATGGACCGTAGGCATTCCTAAATTAAGTTAAACCCTTTCTCAAGGCGAAAAACTCCTAACCTCAAGTTGATTAACTCGAAATCTCTTCCTAGTTAAAACCCCCAAGATTGCATTAACGATTTGTGAATTCCCATATTATGTTTGACCCTAATCCGGAAGATTTATGTCATCCTATATCTAGGTTGCATGCAACTCCTTTCACTTATGTTGGTTCTATTTCACCATGAATCTCTCGATTTCCGGTGAAAAATAAATTTCAAATCAATATTGCGCATATACCAATTCGAATAAACAAGCATAACATAAGTGACTCGCATAAAAACATAAGAAAATATATTAAAACATTCAAACCAATGATCACAAATAAGTTCTAGGGTTCATCACATTCAAACACTAGCGATTTAACTCATGATGGATTTGAGAATGAAAACAACAATTAAACAAGAAGTTTCTTTCAAATCAACATGAATACTTGAAGTTAAAACTTCCAAAACCAACATAAGACTCCCTGTTGGAAGTATGATGATGAAGTGGTGGAGTTCATCTTCTTCTCCGAGCGATCTTCAATCCTTGTGCTTTAGCGCCTCTCCCGTTTGATAAATGATTTTATCATGATTTTGATGATTTTGTTTTTATACCAAAACAATGTTTTTAAAGGTTGTCCAAATACTCCTAAATGATTTAAAATGGTTTTAATATTTTCCTGAGGAGTATTTCTACAAGTTTATTTTCGATATAAATTGGACAACACTTTTGATGATTTTGTGTTAATGTGTATTTACACCAAAACAATGGTTCTAAAATATTGTCCTAATACTCCCGATCGGTCTAAAATATTTTTACTATTTTTTGGAGTATTTCTTGAAGTTTATTTTCGATATAAAATTGGACAATACTTTTGTTTTGAGGCCAATCGGTCGCCCTATAGGGGCATCCCGACCGAAAATTGTGAAAAATAGTGAATAAGCTATTTGCTTGAAAAAGGGTGGTTGACGATCCAACAGGTGGTAGACCGGTGTGTCGACCGGCCGACGGGCCGAAGGCGTCGGCGGGCGGCCGACCGGCCGGGTGACCGTGCACTGGGAGCATTTTTCAAACGTAACTTTCGGACTCGTTTTTTGGTTACGCTTTCGACCGCCGACATTTGGACATAGGTCGACTCTGGCCGGACCCCCGACGGCGCCTGTAAATGTGTTTTCTCATTTTCAAACGTCTATTTGTGCGCGACGACGTCGCCGCTCAAGTTTGACACAAAATTCTAACCGTTGTCAAAGAGATGACTTTTCCCTAAATTGTGGGATTGATTTCTAACAGCTCTTTTCTTCAATTGTCTTGCAATTTTTTACAGAATTCATGTCCCCAAGAGGAGCCTATCATGTACAAGACATCTTCTATAAATAGAGGAAGAATTGAAGCAACACAATAAGAGAGAAAACTACAACATAACAAGATACACTCAAGAATACACTTGTTCCTACATTGTCTTATTTCTTGTTGTAATTTGCCTAGCTATTCACTTTCACATCCTTGAGGTCTAGGCTATTCTTGATTACACTTGCACTCTATTGTATTATCAATTATCGAGTTGTAATCTTGAATTTGTGGTCGTCATTCAAACACAAGATATCCTTGTGAGTGTTCTTGTGGTAAGAACACACTTGGGTGAACTAGGTGTTAGGTGTAAGAAGATTGTGGTAATCTTCTTGTTGAGGTGTTGAAGAGTGTGGTGCTCTTCAAAGTTGAAGATTGTGGTAATCTTCACAAGGTGCCGTTGGAGATTGTGGTAATCTTCAAGTGAGATTGTGGTAATCTCAAAGGTGGTGTTGAAGAAGAGTGTGGTGCTCTTCAAGGTGTTGGTGTAAGATTTTGTTGTAATAATTTTGGTAATTATTAATAAAATCTTTTTCTCTTTTCGAAATCCATCCCGGATATACTTGGGTGGTAGAGGATTAGGCCCTAGGTGGGTTGAACCTCTTTAAATCGACGTGTGTTGTTTACATTCCGCACCTTTATTATTGTATTTGAGTATTCGATTATTAAAAAGAGGGCGAAATCGAAAGATGGAGATAATCTATTCACCCCCTCTAGATTATCGTAGCCGCTTGGACTTACAAGTGGTATCGAGCCAAACTCTTTGGCAAGCTCGTTTCACATCGCGAGTAAAGAGAAACGATCGACGGCTACGAATGAAGCTCATCTATCCGGACCTCCACCACCAAGCCACCTCGGTTTGATTCCAAAAATTTTATATTTTGGAAAGAAAGAATGGAATGCTACTTACAAGGTTGCGGGTTTGACATTTGGAACACCGTCATAAATGGAGAATCCATTCCGATGAAAGATACACCACACACCTCAAAAGGCTTCAAAAGCTCAATGATGAAGAGAAGAAAATCATCTCTTTAAATGGTAAAGCTCTTAATATTTTACTTTGTTCACTTACCACTTTGGAATTTGATCATGTTGTAGGTATTCAATCGGCACATGAAGTATGGCAAAATTAGAAGCCATCTATGAAGTATATGCAAATGAAAGGAGCAACTCAAAAGCATCTACTTCACAAATGGATACAACATCAAATCCAACAACATGGGATAAGCCTTCTACAACCTCCCATGATGAACAAGTTGAACAATGCCTCATGGGCATCGAAGAAGAAAACGAGGTAAGTTCTAAACCCTCTACTTCCTATGACCATGAATTGCAAAATGAATATAGTGATTTACAAAATGATTATGATGAGCTACAAGATAAATTCCAAAACTTACTTGTTAAATACAAAAATTTGAAAAAGGAATTCATTGTTTTGAAAAATGATAAGGATAGTTTATTTACTTCCTATGAATCACTATCATGTGCTCACACCACCACTCTTGACAAGGTTAGAAACCTTGAGAAAGATAATAATACTCGTTGAGGATATAAATTGCTTGAAAAATGATTTATCTAAATCCAACTTGAGTACCGATAGAATAACCAATATTGTTGATTGTTGTGATAATTCGAAACTAGAACTTGATCATAAGCCTAAGGGTGTCAAACACATGAAAAAGGATCAAGTCTCCGAGCACGTTGGTCATTATGCTCCTAGAATTATTACATGCTTTTATTGCGGTAAAAAGGGTCATACGGTAAATACTTGTCGGGCTAGAAATAGCTCTAATTATTGTTGGAGACCTAAAAGTCTCAAGACTAATCCCAAAGGACCCAAACACATGAGGGTACCACAAAACAATGTCATATTAGGTACCCGGCGAAATAATGATCGAAGAAAATTTATACCGCCAAGAAGACATCAAATGACCGTTTCATTTGATCAAAGAAGGAGAAACTATTTTCGACAAAGCCAATTTCCAAGAAAAGGATATAATCAAAAATGGGAAGAACACAATCCTTGGAAATGGCAAAGACATCATCAACAAGATGATTTTCAAAGAAGAAGAAACTTTCAACAATGGGAAGGCAACAAACTTTGGAAATGGAGTAATCAAAGAAGTCATCAACAACAAAGTGACTTCTCAAGGGAAGATATCATCAACAATGGAACGGCACAACCCATGGAAATGGCGTAATTGGTAACCCGTATCTCCCCATTTAAAATATGCATTTTATTTTGTTATGCATGTTTCTATTTGTGTCTTTATTGCAACATGAGTTTTCAAGTATTGATTCTTTTAAGGTTTTCAATATATATGTTTGTTTTTAAAATTCTTTTGAAAAAGGAGACCTTATATGATGTTTTTAAAACTCTTGTGCATTTTTGTACACTAAAGTGTGTTATCATCTTTTATGGATTTTTATGGCATGAGCTTACTTGTGATATCTCTTAGCCTACACTCTTATCATTATGATTTGTGCTAGATTTGTTTTAAGAATTGTGTAGGATTTACATATTTTCACAAATGGCCATTTACGTCATTATTTGTCAAGAAAGATATAAATTATCGAGGTACGTTTACTTGTGTTATTCTTCTTATAGACTCGA
This sequence comes from Rehmannia glutinosa, assembly GCA_016081115.2. Taxonomy (NCBI): domain Eukaryota; kingdom Viridiplantae; phylum Streptophyta; class Magnoliopsida; order Lamiales; family Orobanchaceae; genus Rehmannia; species Rehmannia glutinosa. The sequence continues at coordinate 199,354 of CM071929.1, read as the reverse complement.
TATATGTATTGCCATGTGCCTATGTGCTTGTTTTTCATAGTATTTCATACAAGTGCCATTAAGAGGATTTTTAGATTTTTTTTAAAGGCACTATTCGATATTTGATTTGTCAACTCTTGTTCAAATACTTCTTCTAAATGAGGTCTCAACAATATGCTATCGGATTTTCAAATTTCAAAAGAGACCTTCTTATAGCTTTCTTAAGCTTATTTGAACTTGAATGATTTATTAGACTCTTGATGATTTTCTAAATGCATAGTATGTGTTTCTTGCTCCATGGTCTATATATATAGTGTCTATTTCTACTATGCTCTTATGCAAGAGATTTTGTGATTGATGATTGAAGCATGTTTTTACACTTGGGCTATTTTTCTCTTGCTTATATAAGCGATGCCGTTAATGAGTTTGTTAAGTTGTGTAGATGAGAAATGAAGTACTCCAAATATTAGTTACCTCAAAATATTTGGATAAATGTTCTTTTATGAACACCTTAGACCAATTGAATGCCCTATGATGAAGAAGACAAAAAGGGTATTCCGGAACAAAGTCGATGACCAAGGCAACATTGGTCGAACTAAGGCGAAGTTAGCCCGAAGGTATTTTCAAGAAGAAGGTAATTAATTTTGATATAACATTTGCACTCATAGCACATTTTGTAGCTATTTACTTGCCCATTCTTGTTTTAAGAAAATTTCAAGCTTTACCAAATGGATGTTAAATCCAAATTTCTAAGTGGTTTTATTCTAGATGAAGTCTATATAAAACAACCTCCGGGGTTTAAAATTTTTTAGGCCAAATGATTGTTTTTAAGGCCTTGTATGGTTTAAAACAAGTACCCCGTGTATGGTATGATGGACTTAGCTATTTTTGCTAAATGATTTTACAAAAGGTAAAGTTGATACTACTCTCTTTGTTTGTGAAAAAGGGCAAGATTGTTTAAACTTGTGCATATTTATGAGAATATTTTTGGTGCTACTAATGAATATTTGTGCAAGATATTTTTCTAAGTTGATACTAGGTGAACTCGAGATAAGCTTGATGGGGGAGCTCAATTTATCGCTTGGGCTTCAAACTATTCAATGCCAAGAAAATGGTTATATTTCAAAAGAACTCTTGAAGGAGTTAGGCATTGAAGAAAGAAGAACTATCTCAACCTCTATAGCTAAAGATTGACAAAGGTTGAGAAAGGCATGTCGGTTGACAAACAAATTCTAGGTATGTTTTCTTGTATTATTCCTATAGACTCGACATTCCATATTCCTTATGTCTATATGCTCGACTTAAAAAAACTATCCCAACGAATCTCATTAAAGTGCTATTAAAATAAATTTTCAAATATTTGAAAGACACTTCTTCTTATGACTTGTTGTATCCAAAGCTTTAAAACGTTTCTTATTTTTTTCGGGATAACAAGTTTGGTATCTATTATACGGTTATTCGTATTCAAAATTTGTTCGTCATAATCGAACTAAACATATTGAGATTCGATATATTTTAAGGGATTGTGATTTTTAACAAAAACTTAAGATGTGTTTAATTCCGTCTCAAGGATAACTCGCGACTTTTGATCATTAACCGCCGAGTATTTTACCTCATTTCGAGCTTGATTATGACATAATGTATATTGAATGAGGTCTACGCTTGCATTTTGCACGCTTTTTAAAACTTAGGGCTAAAAATCGGATTTCTCGGATCAAAATCGGATTTTGCAAATCAAACGAACAATGGCAACCAGGGGCGGGGCCGACCGTCGCCCACTGCCGACCGTCGCCCTTGCCCATGACCGGTCGCCTAAGGGATTTTTGGTTAAAATGCTTCTGTTTTCCAGACTTAGCCATTTTGGCTCTTTTGGTTCATTTTTCGTCTCCTTTGTCATTTTCACACACAATTCACTTCAAATGTATTTTGTTGCATAAATTATATATCTTGGGGATTGTCTAGCTCGTTTATCATCATTGATGCTCATCTTTACCGATTGAATGGTAAGAATTTCACTCTCTTTAGCTCAATTGGGTTGAACCCTTGAGTTTGTGGCTTATATGTATTTTTCTTAATGCAATTCATATATTTTTGTGATGAGCTTATTGATTGTTGATGATTGACTTGTGTTAAATTGCATTTGGTGATGAAAAACTTGGCTTGATTTCATTTACAAGGGCTATATATATCTTTCTCAATTTTTGACGCCCGCCAAGTGTTCGATAAAACGTTTCAATGAAAAATTCATCACCTACATGATTCTCTCGATTTCAAAAGTCTTATACATTTATAGAGATCATGTTTTGCTTATAAAATGAGTTTTCCTAAACCTCTACAAGTCGTATGATTCGACTTTTCCCTCCTATTTGGTTTATAAGCTTCAATGCTCAAATAGCTCGATACATCGGTTTAGTTGCGCACTTTGATATATGATGTATTTATTGTGCTAACATTCTTTTTGATGATTCCAAAGGGGGAGAAACAGGTTATAAGCTCATTAGCTCATAAAAGCTAAGATAAGCTTAACGAAAAGAAGCTATAAGTTATGGCTTCATAAAGCCATAAGTTGTGGATCATATTTAGTCCACTTGGTGCATTATGGTTATGTATGAATCATGGTCCATTGGTTGTAGTATGGACTTATATACGGTTCTAATGATGTATCTTTGACAGGGGGAGCTTTTAAGTTTTTGATACTTAAGCTCAATATCGAAAAGCTAATATTTTAGCTTATGTTTAAGTTGCTTCTATATAACTCTTGTTGTGCATGTTGATAGGGGGAGCATTTGCTATATGTGTTTGAATATCTCTACTCCCATCATTGTGATTATATTGCGTGGAATGTTGTCGCTCACAACGGAAAGTTCCTTTTTACCGGTAAAAATGTTTTGTTTTCAAAATCGACCTCGTTAAAATAGTTTTGGTTTGTAATCATCAAAAAGGGGGAGATTGTTTGATAAATGATTTTATCATGATTTTGATGATTTTGTTTTTATACCAAAACAATGTTTTTTAAAGGTTGTCCAAATACTCCTAAATGATTTAAAATGGTTTTAATATTTTCCGGAGTATTTCTACAAGTTTATTTTCGATATAAATTGGACAACACTTTTGATGATTTTGTGTTAATGTGTTTTTACACCAAAACAATGGTTCTAAAATATTGTCCTAATACTCCCGATCGGTCTAAAATATTTTTACTATTTTTTGGAGTATTTCTTGAAGTTTATTTTCGATATAAAATTGGACAATACTTTTGTTTTGAGGCTAATCGGTCGCCTATAGGCATCCCGTACCTGAAAATTGTGAAAAATAGTGAATAAGCTATTTGGTCGAAAAGGTGGTTGACCGGTCAACAGGTGGTAGACCGGTGTGGTCGATATTTCGTGAACAATGCGTGTGGAACAAGCTCGATATTTCGTAACATTGTTCAACAAGTTGTTGGTCCTGGCGAAATGAGAATGCCGATGCAAAGACAAAATTGCAAGAGCACATTGAACAAATGCATGAATCTCATACTACAAAGATAAAATTCTTTGTGTGAACATAATAAAAACGAGCTCCTGCGTGTGGAAGAGAATATGGATCGAAAATTCTGTCTCCTCATGGTGAGATGAAGTTGGTAGCAAATTAATCCAACGCCACTCGCTCCGAGTTTCGTGCGACTTACTTTACTGCAGCAGATTCGGCGAACTCAACTATCGCCAGACTCGACTTCTTGCTTGCTAGCTTGTTTCCAGGGGTTCCTCTCTCCTTTGATGATGTCAAAAAGGGGGAAGATGAATACCTAAAGGCGCCCGAAGGATCCGGTCGGTGAGAAGGAGGAAGCAAAATGTGAAGGGAAAGACAAATGAGGCAAAAAAAGAGAGAAGAAAGGGAAGTCCGCTGAGGGGGAAGGCTCGAAAGATGTGACCTTCATGATTGCAAACCCCCTCCCCAACAAGGTCTTGTCACAAATGATACTACCAAAGAAACTCCCAAATGATTTCCGCTTACTCCAACACTCTGCACTCAATGGTCAAAAGAGAAAGACAAGCTTGAAGCAGGGGATGGAGGAAGTGGAAGGAAGAATGAATGCTTGAGTTATGGATATTCGAAACAACATGGAGGCATTCCAATGTAGACAGAGACACCTAAGCCATTTCGGATGCCGAATCGAGCCAAGATCTATTGATGAATTTAAGACGCCGCATCTCAAGGTTACTTCGCAAACATGTCCATGGCTCAAGCCTGGGATTTGTCTTGGGAAAAAGGTCTCACACTATGTGAAGAAGCCGACAGCACAAACCACCACCGGTAATACTCTGCTTGAGTCACTCTGGCTAGTCACTCACCGGGAAAAAAGGCCCCAAGATAATACACGCCCGAGGCGGGGGAGAAGCAATGGTGGAGGAAGAGGTTTCGGACACTAGAACTCGCCCAAAAACATTGAGTACATAGATCCAGGCAAGAAAGGAGGGATCTATTGGGCTGATTTGACGAAGTAGCCAATCTGCAAGTGGCTAAGAACAATGTTGAGTATGTGAAGAGAATTGAAGAAGAAAATAAAAGAAAAACTCAAATGCTATGGGAGGAAAGACAAGAAAGACTAAGAAAAGATGAAGTCATCCGGAAGGCGTATGAGAAAAAAGAAATGCAAAACTGAAGATGAGAAGAAAAGGAAAAGGTCGAAGATGACAGAGTCAAGAAGATAAAAGAAGGAGGCGTGAAAGGAGATGAAGTGTTGTCTTTGTCACCCCTTCATGTATTTTACTATGTAAATACACTTTATGTAAGTCTTCTACATTGAATAAAATTATGCAATTTTTTGTACGTGAGTAGATATAGAACATCATGGTTAGTCTAAGCCCCGTTTAAGCTCGATACATTTTTTTGGACTTAAGCTCGATACACTCAGAAACAAATGACTATGTAAAGAACAAGGATGTTATGATCAATAAAAGATCGATTCTAAACATACATTCTGTGGTTCTACATTTGTCTGTATGTATCTTTCTTTGTTAAATAATTGTATGGATGTTTTAAGTTTTGCATCATCAAAAAGGGGGAAATTGTTGGGAAATTATTTTGTAGATTTTGATGAATGTCATGCAAAACTTAGAATAGGAAGTTGGCACCCCATCGTTTTGTTGTAAATTGAATTGTAATAAATAGGGTTGGTCAAGCCGAGTTAAGTCGGCTATGCCTAAACATGTAAGAAGACAACCGGAGACTAGAAGGAAGACTCGCGCGAGGCAAAATTGAGTATGGCAAAGAAAAAAAGACGGAACTCGATCAAGGTGCAACCGAGATGCAAATGAGTAAAGTATCGATCAAGTTAACTCAAGACAAATGACCAAGTCTCAAGGTTGTGAAGTAATGAAAAAGTCATCAAATGATTGGAAGTCGACTCAAAGTCACCTGGGGATGTTAAGAAAATGCAAAGTCAAGACAATCGAAAGAGATCTCACATTTGCCGTACGTAAATCAAGAGAATTACTTAAACAAGTAATAGCTCCATACTACCTTTCTTGAAGTGCTCGGTTCGAGGAAGCGTGCAAAAGAAATAAACCAATGGGAAGCACTCGCACCATGTCGAACTCAAAAGTCAAGAACAATTCATACGAGGAAGTGGCAATTTCAAGGATCAAACAAGACAAGCCAACGACCACAAGTGACTTTAAAAAAAAAGTCTATCTCTTCAACGGCGATTTTTGAAAGATCACTATAAAAGGCCGAGGAATAACTCGAGAGAAGGTTACCCTCGAACCACGAACATTCGAGCAAACATCTCAATCAGAACCTAATATATTCTCAAATCATTGAAGATCAATCCTCAAGCCTACATTACGAAGGAAATTAATCCAACACTCACCCGTGAAGGAAAGATAACTTCAATCGCTTGAAGAGGAAAATTTTTGAAGAATCAAGGGGTCTACATTCCATGGAGGATTGTAGAAAGGTTCAAGGTCGAACTAGTCTCAAGTATTGTTTTGGAGGGCTTCGTGATCAAATCCAAGAAGCTTGAGCAAGTGGGTCAGAGTGTAAGCAGCTCCCCGTGAAGAAGCCGAGTCGCACGAGAAGCCACCGCGTGACCAAGGCATCTCCGTGACCGAGTCCCAAAGGATCAAGTCACCGTGTGATCAAGACTTGTATCGGGGATCATTAACCACTCAGATATCGATCAATACTTAGTGGATTCCTCCAGAGTTGGAGAAGAGAGGAGTAGAAGAATTACCCCATCTTCGAACCTCTATAATATCCTATTGTGTTATTTATATTTCAAAGACTTTAAATTCTCGCATCTTATTGTTATATCTCACGATAAATTTGCTATCCAAGTGATAATCAATCGTGTGCTAAAACCAAGTATTAAAAAAAACTTAACCAAATTCAAGGGTGTTAAGTCTTCCAAAAAAACAAATCACAATCGAGTTAAGTCTTTTTAGTCAAAACAATCGAATTACTCTATCAACAAATTTCACGAGTCGAGTCGTTGAGTGACTAACTCTGGCCGATTAACTAACTTACTGGCCCATCAAGGACACAAATCGTGAAATATTAACTCAATACTTAAAAGGACTAATTTGAAAAGTTGGTAAGGTTTATTCAACCCCTTCTTCTAAACCTTACACTCACACCCCGGGACCTACAAAGGTTGGACTGATATGAACCCAATGAGGCAATCGCCTCATGCCCCCAATTTTTTGTGTGGCACCAAAATTATATATACTTAGCTCAAGTGTGAGCCAACTAAAAATTTAAGTTGAAGCTAGCCTATAAAAGTTATAAGACTACTATTAAGTTTATTCTCCAACGCATCTTGTTACAAGTAATCTTATCCCTTGCCCAATGCATATATCATTGGGAAATATTACTTAAGTTCAAAATTAAGTGGGAATTCATTAAATGCTAGAGTCCAACAAACACAATTTCTAGACTAGTTCAAAATAGCTAAAATATTATTTGAAGAATAAACTTCCATATTTCAGAAATATATATGCAATATACTTTTTATGTTTATCACAGGTTACTACGTGCTTGATCAATATATATTTTGTGAATAAAAAAGGATATAATTTTTTTTTAATAAATGCAAAATATTATTAAAAAAGAAAATATAGTGCACTGCTTACAAGCCAAGCATCTAGCTTTTTAAAAAAGGGGTCTCGTTAAAACCTACCAAAGTAAAACCCATTGGGAAAAACCTTTGATAGGAAAAGGAGTACCACATAAAAGAAACAACAGAAATAACTTAAAATCTCAATCGAAATGATGGACGTTTATTTCTAGAGGATTTTCGAAGGACATTGGCATGTGTTTGTTTTGCATGTGCTTGAGTATCCTCTGATGGTCCGATGTATCCCCGTGGAATATCGCCCAGATCCTTCACCACAATTGCCGTGAGCGTTCATAGCTTCCGACGAATCACTTGAGTGAAGGACAATCGGAGCAGATGGGGAGTCGCCTAACTTGGTCTTTAAAGCTTCCAATTTGTCTGCATCATCTTGATCGTCTTCATCCGCCATATCTGACCAACGTTTCCGGGCAGCAACGGCCATAGCCTTGAACTCCTCGGAAGGATCATTGGAGCTATGGACATAATCATTAAAAGGAAGGCTATTTGAAACTATTTTCATTCCACGTTGCAAATTAGCCTGTCCATGTTCATCCAAATTTGTTGCCTGCGGTTGATAAGGAACCATAGCTCTGTCTGTGTTGCTAGTATTATATTCCGAAGCCATAATCCGATTCTCATTATTAGGTTTGTGCTCCAAATTCGTATTATCACATGCCACATCATCTGAATCAGACCCAGAACATCAAAAGAATTCTTAGTGTGAATACGTGAAGGAGAAGGTTCACCCTCCTTAACACGACCTTGATGACCCGTATTTCCCATGGAGTCAACAACGGCCTTGCCCTCTGCACCGGACGGTAAACTTTACGGACCCTGGAACGACTCCGTTGCATAGAATTCGGACGTGCCGCTGAAGTCCTCGGACGTCCCTGGTCAGGAGAGACGCGTCTTTTAGTGGTTGAGTTTCTGAGTAATACGGGCATGAAACCATCGAATGTCCTTACTACACGCACTTTGAACAAAATTCCGGTAATTTCTCATAAGTAACTGACACAAAGGAACACTGGCCAACCCGTTCTTCCATGATGTGCTCCTCCAACGGTTTCGACAGATTAATATCCACTAACACCCGGATAAAATGTCCCAGAGAACCATCAAGCGAACGCTGGTCAATTTGTATCGGATTCCCAATCGCACTGGCGATCCCCAAGATGTTATTAGGATCCCAGTACTCCAAACTGAGCTCGAAGATTCGGACCTAAACACTTGCCACCGACGTATGCACCTTGTATGGATTGAAATCCGGGACCCATAGAGAGAGAGCCGAATAGTCCCCAGATTAAGTGCCCAATTAATACGTAATTGAGCTCGTGCCCGATCCTGCGCATTAAAAAACTTGATACAAAAAAATCCCTTACCCAAGGGGAATAGTTTCCAATCATTCTTAATTCCCCATATTTCCGATAGGCGTTTATGCAGAAGCATAGTCGCCCATGGTTTATTACCCTTGCCTAAAATCACCCTACCAATCAAAGAATAGGAAAATTCGGCGAGGCGTTGTTGATAAACGTTCTCATCAATAGTAATGGAATAATAATCTCCCTTTCTAATAGGTTTAGGGATAGAATGAGATTTACCATCAACAACATGCGAAAATGTTGTAAAATTACATTAATTTGCATAGTAGATGCTCCTCGATTGCCGGGAATCTCTCCCCCGACATTCGATTATGAATCGAACTCATGCGGTATTCGCTCATAATACAAAGGCTCAATCCAATTTTGGCCATTCTTTTGCTAAAATTGTTTCGTACTCACCACGATATGGATTTAACTCGTTAGATAAATGTTTTTATCATGATTTTGATGATTATGTTCGATTTTGTTCAAATAAGTTTTTAAACCAAAACTATGTCCCTAAATGTTGTCTAAATACTTCCGATCAACTTAAAATGTTTTTACTATTTTTCTGAGTATTTCTTGGAGTTTATTTTCAATAAAAATTGGACAACACATTTGTTTCAGTTCGACCGGTCGCCTATAGGGCAACCCGCACTGACGAGTTGAGCCGAGAAACAAAATAGGGCGTAAGAAAAATAGATAGACAGACAGGCGACCGGCCGACTGTGGGGCGACAAAGGCGTCGACCTCGCCGACCGGCGGGCGACTGCACTGAGAGTTGGATTTTTGTTCCGACTTGCTTTTCGTAAATTCTTCAAGGCAACCTGGTCACAATGGCTAAGGCACTTGTCCGCACCCCCTTCGACCGGTCCCCTGTAAAAATTCGCAGAATTCAATTTCAATCTTATCTCTCAAGGCGACCGTCGAATCCCATGTTTATCAAAGAAACTATCCGTTGCGTTTTTCGCATGCTTTTCCCTATTTTGTGGGATTGATTTCTAACACTATATTGATCATTTTAAATGGTTTCTTTTGCAAAGAAATCACTCCCCAAGGAGGAGCCTATGTCTCAAAATGAAAGCTAAGTCCTCTCCTATAAATAGAGGCTTCATTCAAGCAACAAGACACAACACTCAATACAAGCAAAAAGAGCAAACAAAGCAAACACTTCTATATCTTGTTGTATTAGCCTAAACACTTTCACTTGCACAAATTTGAGGTCTAGGCTTTCAATTCTTGATTACACTTGTAAATATTGTTTCAATCTTTATTGAGTTGTAATCTTGATTTTGGTCATCATTCAACACAAGACATCCTTGTGAGTATTCTTGTGGTAAGAATACACTTGGGTGATCTAGGTGATAGGTGTTTGAAGGTTGTGGTAATCTTCAAAGGTGTTGTAAGAGAGTTGTGGTAATCCTCAAGGTGGTGATAGAGGGTTGTGGTAATCCTCAAGGTGGTGAAAGAGGGTTGTGGTAATCCTCAGTGTGTTGTATTAATTTTTGGTAAATTAATAAAAAAAAATTTCCTTTTTGAAATCCATCCCTGAGATCTTGGGGTGGTAGAGGATTAGGCCCTAGGTAGGTTGAACCTCTTTAAATCAACGAGTGTTGTTTATTTTCCGCATTCACATTCTTGTTATTTACTCGTTGTTTCAAAAAGAGGGTGATTTGCGAAAATCGCATAATCTATTCACCCCCTCTAGATTATCGTAGCCACTTGGACTAACAAGTGGTATCGTGAGCCAAATTCTTTGGCTAGCTCTGTTCCGGTAAAGAGGAAAGATCCATGGCTACAAATGATGCTCATCTCACCACCGGCGCCTCCACCAATAAGCCACCACTATTCGACGCCAACAACTACGCATTTTGGAAAGACCGTATGGAGTGCTTCCTACAAGGGTGCGGGTTCGACATTTGGAATGTGGTCATTGAAGGAGTTGATCAACCAACAAAGAAATCGGAGGATGGCACCTTGCTCCTAAACCTTTCAAGGAGTTTGATGAAAACGACAAAAAGGCTTTCTCTCTAAACGGTAAGGCCTTAAATATTTTGCATTATTCTCTTACCGCCACCAAGTACAATCACATAAGAGCCATAAGGTCGGCACATGAGGTTTGGGAAAAATTGGAGACAATCTATGAAGGGACTAAGAAAGTCAAGCAAGCAAGAAAGACCATGCTTGTTAAAGACTTCAAAACTTTAACATGTATGATGGCGAAAGCATCTCCAAGATGGTGGAAAGGCTTGACAATATTGTCAATCCTCTTGTGGCCCTCGGCAAAGTCATCTCCGAAGAAGACAAGGTGACCAAGGTATTAAATGCACTTCCCGGCGTCATGGTCCGAAAAAGTAACGGCAATCACGGAGGCACAAAATCTTGAGACACTCAAGTTTGATGAGCTTATTGGAAATCTACTCATCTATGAAGTCTATCTCAAGGAGAGGAAAAATTCCAAACCATCCACAAATCAATCGGGTATGCAAATTATTCCTAAAGGTCTTGCTTCTTGTTCTAATAATGCATACTATGATAATGATGATGATGAGGAGGAGACGGCCGCACTTGTTCGAAAAATTTGCAAAATTTGTGAATAAAAATAAAGCAAGAAAACCAAGAGATAATGCTTGCTTTAAATGCGGAAAACCCGGGCACTTCATTGCCGATTGCCCAAGCTCAATGAAGAGGAGCAAAAGAAAAGGAAGCCTTTCACAAAAAAGAAGGCTCTAAATGCGGAAGTCAAAACATGGGATGAACTACTCAAAACAACCGATGAGGAAGGAGAAACCGAACACGGTCTCATGGCTATAGACGATGAAAACAATGAGGCACACTCAAATACTTCTACTTCCTCCATAGTTGATGACTTGCAATGTGATTTTGATGAATTGCAAATTGAGTTTCAAAATTTAATCGTTAAATACAAAAATTTGAAAAAGGAGCATAAGGAGATTAAGGTTGAAAAGGAAAAATTATTTACCTTTTATGAATCTCTAGACAAAGCTCATGCTCTTACTCTTACTAGAATTCATTCTCTTGAAACCGAAAAGGAATTGCTCACAAAAGATATTGAATGTTTGAAAAATGATGTGCATCGTTTCAACATAAGTACGGATAAAGTCACAAAAATTTTAGATGCACAAAGAGGTGAGCATTCCAAATCGGGACTTGGTTATAAGCCATTTCAAAGTGTTTTTAAGAAAAATAACCAAGGTCCAACTTTTTGTACGCGCTAATAATTATAATACTCCTACTTGTTTTCATTGTGGCAAAGTTGGACATTATGCTAATAATTGCAAATTGAGAAATAGCTCAAGACATGTTTGGAGACCCAAAGGTCTCAAGACTAACCCCCATGGACCCCAAAATTATAGGGTATCTAAAAGAAATTCTTTTGTAGGTAATAAGGGCTATAACCACAATGGAAGATTCAAAATGGCTCGTGGACAGCGGATGTTCACGCCATATGACCGGGAGGAGAGAACTTTTTACCAACATCAAGCTCCAAGAAGAGGGTATGGTCATGTTCGGCAATGACAAAGGAAAAATTCTTGGAAATGGAGAAATTGGTAACTCTTCTTTCTCTCTTAGTAATGTTCTATTAGTTGAAGTGCTTAAGTTTAATTTGATAAGTGTTAGCCAACTTTGTGATTCAAAATATGATGTTTCCTTTAATAAAGAAAAATGCCTTATACTTAAAAATGGTGAAATTATTTGTGAAGCAAATAGAAAAGGCAATCTTTACAAAATTTGTACAAGTGATTTGGTTAGTCAAAATGTTTCTTGTTTAGTCACCAATAATGATTTAACTAGTTTATGGCATAGGCGACTTGGACATGTTGGATACAAGAATTTGAAAAATATTTACAAAAACCAACATGTGAAAGGACTACCCAAATTGAATTTTGAAAATCTTGGCTTATGTGACACTTGTCAAAAGAACAAATTAGTTAAGAGTAGTTTTAAGCCCAAAATGAAATTTCCACAACCAAACCCCTACAAATGCTTCACCTTGATTTGTACGGGGACATTGGTACGGCTAGTCTAAGTGGAAAACATTATACTTTTGTTATAGTCGATGATTTTTCGAGATATACTTGGGCTCTTTTTCTTACCAATAAAAGCGATGCCGTTAATGAGTTTGTTAAGTTGTGTAGACTTATTGAGAATGAAAAGGAAGACACCATCAAGTCTATTCAAGCGATCGAGGTGAGAATTTGACGGTGAATTTAGAGTATTTTGTGAAACCAAAGGATATGCTCATAATTTTTCGGCTCCAAGGACACCTCAACAAAATGGAGTAGCCGAACGGAAAAATCGGACATTACAAGAAATGAGTCGGTCCATGCTCAATGAATTTTCGATATTTGAAAGGCACCATTCAATATGGTTTATTTTATCCAAAGAATGAAAATTTTTCTCTTAAAGGTTATAGTGATTGATTATGCGAAATATTGATGATCGGAAAAGTACTTCCTGATCATGTCAATTTTTAGGCGATTGCCTAGTTTCTTGGTTTTCAAAGAAGCAAAATCTGTTTCTTCTCTTTCAACGGCCGGCGAATACATTTCCGCCGCATTTTGTTGTACTCAACTTCTTTGGATGAAACAAACCTTAGCGGATTACAAATGCTCTTTTGAAAATGTACCTATCTTTTGTGATAATATATCCGCTATAAATATTGCTCAAAACCCGGTTCATCATAACCGTACTAAACATATTGAGATTCGACATCATTTTCTAAGGGATTGTATTTCAAAACGTAAAATTGAGATATCTTTTGTACCATCTCAAGATCAATTAGCGGATATTTTCACAAAACCGCTATCTTCCGAGATTTTTGCTTCGATACGAGCTCGGTTAGGCATAATGCATATTGAATAAGGTTTACTTTTTCATTGTGCACATTTTTAAAACTTAGGGGCGAAAAATCGGATTTTTGGTTGAAAATTCGGATTTTGGTAAACCGACAAGACAATGAGCTGAAGGAGTTGAGGGCAACCGTCGCCCTCAACCTCGACCGGGCCGCCTCAATCTCGATCGTCGCCCTAAGCTATATTTTGTCTTTTAAACGTTAACGCTTCAAAGATTCTTCACTTTAACATTTTTTTGGCCATTTTTCGTCCCTTTGCCAAATTCACTCTAATTTCATTCAAAAATGGATTTCATGCATATTTTACACAACATGGACATTATATAGCATGATCATCATCATTATGGCTCATTATTTCCGATCAAATGGTAAGAATTTCTCTTCTTTTGCTCAATCGGGTTGAACCCTCGAGTTTTCGAGTTACTTGAAAATTTTTGATGTAATTTTCGTATGATCATGATGAGCTTGGTTGTTATGTTGTTATTTATGATGATTGACTTGAATTGATGTTGAAAATTTTTGGCTTGAACCATTTACAAAGGTTATATACAACCTCTTTTATTTTTAACGCACACAAGGTATTCGATGAAATGTCGCAATGAAAATTTCAACTTATACATGATTCTCTTGCTTTCAAAAGTTTTCTATACTTATTGAGATCATGATTTGACAAACAAAACGTGCGTATGAACTCTTCATATTACATTTCTCCCACTTTCCTTGGATTATTATGCTTTAATTGCTCAACGGTTAATAATAAACCGTCCCTTTGGCGCACTTTGATATTATTATATGGTGTTTTCACCATTCTAACATTCTTTTGATGATTCCAAAGGGGGAGAAACAGGATATTGGCTCGTTAGCTCAAGAAAAGCTAATAAAAGCTCGCAATAAGTATTGTGGACTCAAATACCTAGTCCATGGCTTGAATTTTGGACTCGAATGAAATTGATTATAAGTTTTGTGACAGGGGAGCTCCTTAGCTCATGATGCATCCTATATAAGCTTGTTATAGCTTGTGCTTCTTACTTATTAAAATCATTTGTTGAAATGCTCATAAATAGGGGAGCTTTGTATGAAATACTTCTAACGGATAGTTTACTTGGAAAATCGAAAATTTTATGTGGTTTTCAAATCGTCCTCTAGAAAATTGTTTTGGTTTGTAATCATCAAAAAGGGGAGTTTGTTAGCTAAATGTTTTTATCATGATTTTGATGATTATGTTCGATTTTGTTCAAATAAGTTTTTAAACCAAAACTATGTCCCTAAATGTTGTCTAAATACTTCCGATCAACTTAAAATGTTTTTACTATTTTTCTGAGTATTTCTTGGAGTTTATTTTCAATAAAAATTGACAACACATTTGTTTCGTGCTCGACCGATCGCCCCTATAGGGCAACCCGCACTGAGTTGAGTGAGAAAGAAAAAATGGGGCGTAAGAAAAATAGGGCGGGCGACTAGGTGGACCGGCTTGTAAGCGATACTATATTTTCTTTTTTTTTTATGATATTTTGCATTTATTCAAAAAAATATTGATGGGGTTCACACGATGATTTTGGAAGGTTTGGGCCTCGAGATCATATTATATTTATATCCATCACCAATCATTCTTATACATTTTCCCATTGATTACTCTTTACTCACCCACATATTTCTAAATATCAATCATATTTCATCATGATTTCGTAGTGGAAAAAGAATTTTAAAAAACGAAAGGATATCCAATTGTGCACTATCCTTAATTATAAGTTTGTACAAAAAGTATATTTATGTAATATATATGGTAATTTTGAATGCCCTATTTAGAAATTCAGACATTCCCAATTTATAAAATAAGTGTTTCAATTATATGTTTGAACAAAAAATTTATATATTTTTGAATGGCCTCGTTTCAGAATTTTGACAGAAATAATAAGATTTATTGAATAGATTAGTAGGATTATAATAATTTTCATTGTAAGTTTTATATTTAGATTACATAAAAAGAAACATATAATTCAACATATATGAAGCCCATGGAACGAGCTAATGGGCACAATACCATACTAGGCCTAAATGTTGGAAGAATCACTGGAAGAAAGGTTAGCGATGGAGGAGGAGGAGGCCTAAATACTGCGTTCGAATTCGAAACTAGCTTTTGATCTCGCCGTTCTGTGCGTAAAATCTTCAGGTCCCAATTTGAACTTCGTTTAGTTAATTATTTTCGAACGTATGGTATTAATATTGTGTGTGTATGTGTGTGATCTTTCGTTCGTCGTCACGAGCATTGCACATATGAACCCTTGAATTTTAATCTGAGTGTATTATATGTATATTTTTATAATGATGATCGAAAATTTGTTATGTGATGATAGATTCTTTTTTAGAGAGGGTGCAAGTTGTCGAAATTTTGGATGCAGCATGCGGGCTGGTGCTAGAAAACTTTAGAAAATGTGACCGCGAGAGAGTATTCAATGAAGATGCATATGTACTCCGCCGGGTTTTAGTCGAAATATTCGAATTATACAGGGGTAACCACCCGAATAGCCCAATCCTGGCTGACTCGGGTGAAGTTGGAACGTGATAATGCATCGATCAGCATAATGACTTTACTTTCAAATTATCGGCAGGATGCGAAAAGATTTAGGACAGAGTTGCTTCACCAAGTTGATGAGATAATCTTTTTGATCCTTTTTGTCCTGGCTTTGGAGACATATTCCATTTACATCTGCGTGCTTACTGTTACACGAAAACGCCAGAAATGTGAGGCAAAATTGTTTTTAGTGCTTTAAGTGGAGCCACTTGAGATTTAGTCCTTTTTATTTTTGGACTTTGGATTTCATCCTTTAAATGGAAAAAAATCGGACTTTTAGTCCTCGTGACCTGCTACAATAGGTAATTGTGACCTACATGCATACATGGCATTTTTAAAAAAAATATTAATTATGAAAAATAAAAAAGGTGATGACTTGGATGTATGAGTAGGATTTTTGGACGGAAATATTAGGTTTCTTTTGAAGTTTGCGAAATATATTATTATTAAACATAAATAATTTAGAAAAAAACACTCAAAACAAAAGGATGCTAATAAAATGTAAATATTATAATTAGATGAACACATAAAAATTCAATAATAAAAATAGATTTTAGTTTAAATTATTTCTTGATTTTTAAAAATACAAATAATTATAAAAATCATATTTAAGTATTGAAAATATATTTTAGGCTAATTATGTTTCATTTTAGTAAATAATGATATTTTAAAAGTGAAATAATACAAAAAATACAAAAAAAAATATTAAAAGACGAAAAATGGGGAAGACTGTTCATCTTCCCCAGGAGAACCCTCCCCCGGCGCAATCCCCCCCTGAATCAACACTGCCACCCAACGACGAACTGCCCATGGCTGCCCATCGCCACCACCGCCAGAACAACCTCCGCCGCCGCCTATAGGCATCTGATTCTCCCCACCCATTTATGCATACATATATGTATATATTTAAGTACACAATTAAATACCGGTGGCTATCGGTTTCCGCCATCATTCGTCGTGCCTTCTTTATTGCTTGGTTTGGACACAAACTAAAAAGGTGATTGAAGAGAAAAAGAATTGGGAGGGGTGGGTTTGGGGAGGAAGATCTACCCATCCCCACCCCCAATTTTCCTTTTTTATTACCAAAAACAGAAATTGGATGTATAATATGTATTTAAAAATTGAATATAGAATATGTATTTAATTTTACATATAATTCTTTATTGGCGTTATTTAAATTTATGATAAATACGATGTACTTTTTTTTAAGAGTTAAAGATGTTAAAAAATTAATCTTATTATAAAAAGATGTATTTTAAAAATTAAGATATTTCAAAAATAATTAAAGTATACTTTTACTTATAAATATAGATTTTTAACATTACTTTTTGTTTTTAAAATAAATTATTCTTATTCGATTTTATGAATTTATTTAAATGTGTTTTTTCTAATTAGAATGACAAGATGGAGTTATGAATAGTGAATATACTATGTAAAATGTCGATTTTATGAAATATATTTCTTCAAACATTTAGTTTTAAATATAATATTTATTGATGTATATAATATGTAATTTAGTTTTTTATTTTAAACTAAAATGCTAAGTTGGAATTCTTTTTTGTTTTTGTTTTTTCTCTTCAATTTGCCCATATGTTAAATGTATTGCCAAGTAGGATGCCACATAGTTAATTGGTATTGAAATATTAAGTTTTATAAAAAAATAATTTACATATCAGATTTGCAGTCACCTTTACCTATTGTAGCAGTCACAGACCAAAAGTCCGATTTTTTTCCATTTAAAGGACGAAATCCAAAGTCCAAAAATAAAAAGGACCAAATCTCCAAGTGACTCCACTTAAAGGACTAAAAAAACAATTTTGCCGGAAATGTGACATTGTCTAGGTTTCTCTTTTACATTTTTGAAGCATCAAAGATGTAAGTTTTATTCAGCAATTAGCCGAGTTGTTGTGATTGATAATTTCTTTTTTTATTATTATTTTAAAAACACCCTTAATTACAAAAAAAGACATACATGTTTCAAAATTATCAAAAAACCGATTCATGTTTCGTTTTGTCTTAAATTTGAGGGGGGTAAGTGTAATATTTTTGTAAATGTAAGGGGATTTTATTAATTTTCAAAGAACTCTGGGTTTTTATTGTAAGTAACCCAAACCTTATGGGTGTTTAGTAATAATCCCTAGACTTTTGAATTCCCATTGACCTAATGTAAATATATTTAAGATGTCATTGACTCATTGCAAGGGCATTTTAGTCAAATTTGTCATGGGAGCAAATTAATGATATGATGATGATGGGGTTAGATATTCTAATCAATATTCTTTTGATTATGAGAAACATATGGTTAATAAAACTATCTTCTTTCTTTCCCCTCTTGATTAGGGATGACAATTTTGATCCGATCCGTGGGTACTGTTCGATCCTCTCGTTTGGGTCACTCCGTTCCATGACCTAGGGCGGTCCGGTCTCACTTCGCCCCCCGGTACCCCCCGCCCCACCTAGAATTTTTAGTTTAAAAATATATTTTAATATATATTTTACATATATAATATGTATTATAATATAATTTTTATGTATTCTTATATTACGTTTAATATTTATAATTTGATAATAATAAATTTTGTAAATAATATTTTATAAATGTATATTTTTTCAATTCATTTTCATTTTTTTAATTTAATTTAATTTAAAACGGAGACAGAAAGCAGCCGACCTCCCGCCCGCGACGACCGTGACGGCCAACCCGTCCCCATTGCCATCCCTATCTTGAGTTGTGGTTCAAAAAAAAAAAAAAACTATCTTCTTTCTTTGCCTCTTGAGTTGTGGTTTGAGAATTTCGATTCTTTATTTATGGGTTTTGCGGTCGTTCGAACATGAACTTCGGTCATGTATGATATCAAATAAAAAGTCCCATATATCAAATATAGCCTTTTGACCCAACAACTTATCAAGAATGGCCTTTGACCGGTATTTATTGCTTAAAAAATAAAAAAGGTAGAAATTGTACACTTCCCGAAATGCCCATCATAAGAGACGCACTTGGGTCGATTAACTAGGTCATTTTGGGTCGATTAATCGATCACTGCGTACCATGCGAGAATCGGGTCGCTTAATCGACCCATCGAGTCGATTAATCGACCAGCATTAATGTGTCGATTGATCTACTCAAAATTATTAAGTCGGTCAATGGTCGATTAATCGATCGTTAATCGACTAAACGAATGTGGTCGGTCGTCGATTAATCGACTAAAGTGGTCGATTAGAAATTTAAAACCCTCTCAGAGAGTTTATAAGCCCTCAATCGACTCTAAACGACAATCGTTCAAATCGACCCTCACCATTGTCAAAGCGACCACCATTGATTGTCGTCGTTGATAGCCGCCATTGATAGCGCGGTGCCGCCGTCGCCGGGGAATATTTTCTTGCGACTTCATCTATAAAGTAAGAGTTTTATTTTATTTTTTGAATTAGTTATTTTAATCGCATTGCAAAATATGTTATGATGGTTTGAGGTATTGAATTATTGAATGAATGTTATATACCGAATGGGGTTTAGGGTTTAGTTTGAATTGAATGTTAATGTTATTTGGAATGTTAGACAACGATTATGGGAATGTTGTGTTTTTCATTGCAAAATTTTGTTGGGAGTATCGGGGAGGAATGTTAGACATTTATGGGAAATGTTATATAAAGTGCTTTTTAAGCCAAATAACTGCTTGATAACTGCTAATAACTGATTTACTGCAAGATAACTGATATTTAACACTCCAAAATTTGTCTTTTCTGTTTCAATTATACAGAAAAAATGGCATACCTCACCACCATTGAAGATCGGTTTGATTCAAGAGTTACATCCCGATGTAACTTACAAGTTCTAAAGGCTAATATATGATAAGTTAGACACCGTACACAAAGAGATGTTGAACTCGGCTTTGGATACTTATACAAGTTCCGTGATAATATGCAGATTTCTTGTAAACTTCTTCATGCTCTATTATTTATGAGGATTAAATCACCGGTGCATGATGAGGTATGGTTCCGTGTTGGGGATGCAAATGTCAGATTCGGGTTCTCGGACTTCACTCTCATCACTGGATTAAATCCGGAATTGAGAATGATTTTGTAAAGGACATCCCATCGAGATAGATTAGCGGCAGAGTATTTTGGGGGAGGGAAAAAGGTTGTGAAACCAAGTGTTTTGAAGGCGGCTTTTAAGCACCATGCACGAGAATGAGGAGGACCGATATAAATTGGGATTGGCCCTCATATATGAGTGTGTTTTATGCGGTGTAAGGAGCCTACCACTTCAATTGATATGAAGATTCTCGCAAGTTGTTGACAATTTGGATCTTGTCAATAAATACCCGTGGGGAAGATCATCCTATGACTATCTTCTACACGCTTTGATTAAAACTATGATCATAAAGTTGACCATCACAAACTTCGGGGCTTTACACACGCGGTACGGTATATATCAAAGTCATTTTCGTTAGATTACAATGTATATTTTCAATTTCGATAAATATTTATAACATTGGATTGTTTGTTAGGTATGGGCATTTGAGACCTTTCTGCCGTATGCCGAATGTTTAGAATGAAAGAACCGAACAAAGACTTCTTAGGATGTGTGGGTGGAGGTCCACAACCACTTTTGGCTTTTTGGAGATTATTGCCGTCTTGACGAGCCTATGGTAATGTTGAGATTATTTTTAATTGCGTATAATTTTTAATCAATATTTTGAGATTATTTGTAATAGATATTGTTTGTGAATTGGCGGGATGAAGTTTTGTTTCCATTGTCTCCGACACAAGAAGAAATGGAAAAGGAATATGTTGTGATGTTTCCTACGTGTTCCTCGAGGATCTCGATTATCCTTTGGATGAGGAGACGGTGCCCACGATGATCGAGAGATGGTGGAAGAGACAGACAGAGTGATAGAGACAGCACGAGAGAGAGAGACAGCACAGCACACAGAGAGAGTCGGGGCCTACAAGTGTGCCACCAGGGGATGTCCATGAGACGGAGCATGTAGGCGCTTCTCGAAAGTACCCCCACCTTCCACCTGCCCTTCCATCGGTATGAGGCGGTTCTCGAAAGTACCCCCACGATTTGATCGACACATTAATGTTGGTCGATTGATGATAAGTGTGAGTTTTGCATGTATTTTGAGGAGTATTTAAAACATAATGATGGGTAAACATGCACATACTCGCGTTAAATGTTACATATTCACTCCTTGTGGAAAAGATATTACACTTTGCTTATTTTGTAGGAATTTCATGATATTTGAAGCAAATTGAATACGAATACGAGGATAGCAAAGTGGAAACACGGAGAATTGAGTGAATATACGAAAAGTGAAGCCAAAAAGAGCGAAAGTTGAGCGTTTAAGGAAAAAACAGGGGCACACGGGTTGGGCGTGCCTCGAGCACCACCCGTGCACCCCCGAATAAAGAAACTTTGAGCCTCGCATGGCGCACGAGTAGGCCGCGCTCCCTACGCACCATCCGTGCGCTCTGAGAAGGGATGAATTCACCGGGATGGCGCACGAGTAGCCGTGCTCGACGACGCACCACCCGTGCGCTCTGAGACTTGGATTATTTCAACAGGGGTGGCGCATGGGTAACCCGTGCTCCAACGCACCACCCGTCGTCTGGCTGGAATCCCATAATCTATGACATTATGCCCTAAACTAGAAGGTGGGTATAAAAAGGCTTTTTGGGGGCGCACACAAGGATATTCTCGGCATTTTTGGGATCTACAACACAAGACAAGGGTCAACTCTTGGAAGAAGATATCAAGGAGACAATCGGGTTACATCGGAGCTTGAAGAACGGAGATATATCGAGAGATTGTCGGCGTTCCTAAGTTTTTCTTGCTTCTCTTTTAGTTTCAATCTTTCATTTTCATTTGTAATGGCTTTGAACACTTTGTTTATAAGTTGTTTAGAAATCATGTGTAGCTAAACTCTTGAGATTTCCGGGTTTGGGAGTAGATTGATGAACTCTTGTTGGATGTTTTAATCTTAGTTGAAGTTATTATCTTGAAGCCTATTTGAGTATTTTGAGCTTATTCTTGTTTTATCACTTGATCAATGATTTAACTTGTTTGATATATATTGATTCATAATTCGAGAGATGAGTTTCAATATTAGATCTTGAATACTCGACACAAATATTTGCATGAATCGAGAGGTTTGTAAATATTTGTGAGGATATTTTATCTTTTAAACTTTTGGGAGTTGAATGCTTCATGTTGAGTAGAGATGCTAGCATAAGTATTTCAATCTACGTTTTATATACATCTCGAGAGGGAGGATAAAATAGCTTTGTGATCGTCTTATATGAATATTGATAATAACGTGGCTTGATTAAACCGAATAACAAGAGGATTATTAATCGAAACCTTAACTCGAAATCCATTTCATTATCTTGATACTTCTATCAATTGTATTATCTTAATCTTGTGTTTTAGTGATTTAAATTGTCATAATCTCAATACAACAATCATCAAATTTCGATCGTCTAAATAAAAATAAGAATATCTTAGTTCAATACTTAGCGCATAAATTTATTAGTCTCCGTGGATACGACCTTGCTTACCCTATTCTATAAACTACACCGTACACTTGCGGTGAAGCTAAAAATAAGGCGAACAAGTTTTTGGCGCCGTTGCCGGGGACTAATACAATTTTTGGTGCTAATATTGCGATAGATAGAATTAATATTAATTTAGACAATTTTATTCTTTTTACATTTTGGATTCACTTTAATTCTTCATTATTTGACTTGTTTCTTTTAGTTCGGTCCGGTGTAGTGCATGAACACGCGCTCGAGGCAAGGGGACTTGATACCGCTTATACCTAAGTCGAGGCTTGCGCGAGAAGAATCGGTGTTACCACTAGACGGGCTGAAAGACAACACAATCCGATAATGGGGATTTGAACGAGTTACCAATACCGCAAACAATGGTGGAAATGAGTTACCGATCTGGGTTCAACAAAGAAGCCATTTGTGATTACTTTCGACCACAAACGAATCGTAATTACGGTGGTATTGCCCATATTCCTATCCATGCCAACAACTTCAAGCTCAAACAGTAATCGATCAATATGGTGCAACGAATCGGTTTGGGGGTTCGCAAATCAAGATCCTAACTCTCACCTTGCACATTTTATCCAAATATGCAATACGATCAAAATGAACGGAGTCTCGAATGACGCCATAAGATTGCGCTGTTCCCATTCTCTTTCTTTACGGGATAAGGCGAGAAATTGAATTGGGTACTTTGACGCAAAGCGCGTGTAAGCACATGGGACGAACCGAGCCAAAAGTTCTTGTTTAAATTCTTTCCACCGAGCAAAACTTTGCGGCTCAAAAGCAAGATTACTCAATTCCAAGCGATTCGACTCGAGCATTTGTATGAGGCTTGGGAAAGGTTTCGGGATTTGTTACGTAGATGTCCACAACATGGGTTTCCGGAGGATCAACGATTATGTTTCTTCTACAATGGTTTAATGGGACGACGAGGGCCTTTGTGGATCTTTGTAGCGGGAGGAGCATTGTTGGCAAGGTTTCCACAAGATGCCTTGAACCTTCTTGAGGAAATGGCTATGAACAGATTACGAAATATCCGAAAGATCTAATGTACAACGAGTAGCGAAATCTCGGATTCGACCCAATTAAAACATTGACGGCACAAGTAGAAACTTTGACAACTCAATTGAGTGTATTTAAGAAGGGCGAGCGAAGCGAGCACGAGCATGGGTAGTGAAGCTCTTCTATATCCGATGGAAGAGGTAAATTATGTGAATAACCGGAATTTCAACAATTTCCGAATAATTCAAACCCAACGCACTACCATCCAGGGTTGAGAAATCATGAAAATTTTTCCTACGCAAATACAAAGAATGTGTTACAACCTCCGCGGGATTTAATGCTTCAAGTGGAGGCGGAAATGGGGAAGGCAAATCGTCGTTGGAAGATGCACTCACCTTCTTCATAAATCAATCTAATGCATTCATGAATGATACGAGGAGCCACCTCGCTAAGCAATACTCTCGGATGGATAAGATAGAACAACAAGTGACAAGCTCGATAAAGAATCTGAGACTCAAATGGGTCAATTGGCTACAATTGTGGGTGGTCAACATCACAAGGGTCAATTTCCAAATAATAAAATGAATCCTGAAGGAACAATGCAAGGCGATTCGTTTACTGGCGGTGCAATATGAGGGGGCCTAAAGAAAAATGCAGGAATCAAACTTTCGGATGAAGTATCGAGGCGAAGCGGAGAATCCATGATGAAGGATGATATTGAAGAAAATAGGAAAGAAGAGAACAAAGAGGCGGAACAAACAGGTGAGAAGCTAAAATCATTATCTAACTCGAATATATCTAAGTTGCCTATATCTCTTCCCTTTCCTCAAAGATTTCATAAGAAAAAGTTTGACGATCAATTTGCCAAATTCCTTGATATATTTAAGAAATTGCACATTAACATTTCTTTTGCGGCACGCTACTAGAATGGATGTGTCGAACTATGCGAAATTTCTTAAGGATGTTATGTCAAAAAAGCAGAGAATGACAAGCTTTGAAACGGTGAATTTTGTTAGAGAATTTTCTAACCGCAAGTCTACGGTGTCAAGTTTTAATATAGAGTAGTAAGGTTGTCGAATCCACAGGGAATAATTATCGAATTATTGCTAAGTAAGATATAATATAGTAGTCTAACTTTATTTAGAAATTCAATAATTGATGGAGTTGATTATACTAAAAATACTAAAAATAAATTAAGACTATGAAAATATCAATGAGTTTATCCAAATGATTAAACGAATTCTAGAGGTATGATGAATCTAGTTATCCCTTATGTTGTCAATATGGTTTATCAATCATCAATTACCAATTTATAAGTCAAGATTTCTACAATAATCATTCCCTCTCTCAAGTGCCAAATGATTTTAGATTCAATTGGGAAATCAATATCTCTATAAAAATCACCAATTAAAATCTCAATAAAAACTATGAATCTTGATAAATGACTTCAAAGGATTCATAAATCTCTCAATTCTATGAAATCCTAGGTTATGCTATTCAAAGGTCATGTATTCAATTACCTCTCTCAAGTGTCAAATCAAATACACCAAACAATCTAAATTATTGATCAAGTAATTTAGAAGCAATAGATCCAAATAGCACAAATAAATTGATAGATCTAGATTGACAAACCACAATTTCAAAACATAAGTTCAAACAATGATTACATCATCCCTCTAGAATTATAGAGTTTAGCTCATGATTGAAGAAAATGAATCCATAGGAATACAACAATACATCTTACAAGATATGAAGAAAGCAACAAAATAAGAATAAGAATTGGGGAATCTTCTCTATTTCTAGATGGTAGAATCCTTCAATCTTCTTCTCCAAGCCTTTCCCAAGATATTCCAAGTGTTAGGAATTTTATTGTTTAGATTTTGATGAATGCCATGTAAAACTTAGAATAGAAAGTTGGCACCCCAATTCTTGTCAGTAAAATGTATTGTAACAATTAGAGTGGCCAAGGCGAGTTAAGTCGACTACGCCTTAACATGCAAGAAGACAAATCAAGACCGAAGAAAGACTTCGCTGCGAGACAAATGAGTATGGCAAAGAAGAGAGTATCACGGAACTCTATCGAAAAGCAAACAGATGCGGTGAGTGGAGCATCGACCAAGTCAACTCAAGAAAAGCCAAGTCTTAAGTTGAAGTGACAGAAAGAGTCATCTAATGATTGGAAGTCGACTCTAAGTCACCTGGGAAAGCAAGGAAATGCGCAATCAAGTCGAGATAATCGTAAAAGAACCATTGCAGAAATCAAGAGATCTACTTAAACAAGTAATATCTCCATACCACCTTTCTTGGAGTGCTCACCCCTGAAGCGTGCAAAGGAATGAACCAATGGGAAGCACTACACCGTGTCGAACTCGAAAAGGTGAAAGAACAAAACATACGAGGAAATGGCAATTCCAAGGACTGCAAGCCAAACGAAAAGTGACTTTCAAAAATAAGCCTATCTCTTCAACGGGCAAATTTTTGAAAGTTCACTATAAAAGGCCGAGGAGTTTGTTTGAGAAAAAGTGATGAATGACACACACGTGAGATATACAAGCTTATGAAAAATCAAACATTCTCAATCCTCAAGCTACATTTCAAGTACATCAATCCAACACTTACCCGTGAAGGAAAGAGAACTTCAATCGAGTTGAAGAGGAAAATACTGAAAACAAGGGGTCTACATTCCGGGAAGGATTGTAGAAAGGTTCAAGGTGAACCAAGTCTTAAGCTTTTGGAGGGCTTCGTGATCAAATCCAAAGAGCTTAAGCAAGTGAGTCAGTAGTAAGGCAAATGCCCGTGAAGAAGCCGAGTCGCACGAGAAGCCACCGAGTGATCAAGGCGTCTCCGGACGAGTCCCTAAGGATCAAGTCATTTGTTGTGATCAAGACTTGTATCTGGACTGTTACCACTTTGTAAACCGATCATTACCTAGTGGATTCCTCCAGAGTTGGAGAAGAGAGGAGTAGAAGAATTACCCCATCTTCGAACCTCTATAAAAACTTTATTGTGTCATTTACATTTCAACATTTAAATTCCTGCACTCTTAACCGCTTATATCTGCGATAAATTTGCTATCCATTTGATAAAATTATAAGTACTAAATCAAGCTCTAAAATCTTGTTTGATCAAACTTAAGGGTGTTAAGTCTTCCGCTGAAAATAAAACCACAATTGAGTTAAATTATAGCCAACAAATGAGTTACTCCATCAATGCTCAATTGAGTCTCTTGAGAGATTAACTCTCTTGAGTGACTAATTCGATTGTCCATCAAGGACACAAATGTGTAGAATCAACTCAGTAGATTTAAAAGGACTAAATCGAAAATTTGGTAAGGTTTATTCAACCCCCTTCTAAACCTTACACTTACACCCCTTGGGACCTACAAGTGGTATCGGAGCGGTTGGTTCATTGAACCCTCCGCACCGGTTCTTGAACTAGATCTCCAAACTTTTTCAAAGTCTGCTTTAGTACTTAAATTTTCAAAACTCTTTTCATCATTAAAAGTCATTATGGAAGCAAATTTGACACGCATCCCTATGTTCACTATCGAAGAATTTGATGATTGGAAAATTCGTATGCGAGGCTCATCTATCGACATTACATGATGAGATGTGGATAGTGATAGAAGATGGGCCTCTGCAAATATTAAAGGTGAACACAAACTGTTGCGAAGAGTTGCGGCTAAAGGAGAAAGAAGATCTTTGCTCCCACCAGTCATGGTTGAAAAACCAAGAACCGAGTGGACAAATGATGACAAAAAAAGATACAATCTGGACAATGTAGCCAAGGACATCCTTTACAAAACCTTGACAAAGCCATGTTCAATAAAGTCAAATCTTGCAAAACGGCTAAGGAAATGGGACAAGTTGACATTGATTTGTGAAGGCTCGAGCAAATCAAAGAAAACAAATTATCGTGGTTGTACAAAAAAATTTGAAAACTTCAAAATGATCTCGGAGAGAACCTGGATCAACCGGATGCTCGATTCACGAAAATCACAAAGACATCCAACCATGATCTACACTTGGAAAGGAATATACACAGAAGAAATGTGTATGAAGATCCTAAAAGTCTTCCAAATGAATGGGAAATGAAGGTCATGGCACCGAGACATTCCATGGACCTATCAAAGACATCCAACCATGAACTATTCTCGGACCTCAAAGCCTACGAGTTTGAGTGAGAAGAAAAGACCAGGAAGAGACAGTTGTACCCAAAACAAATTTGCTCTAATTGTTAAAGATGGGAAGAGAGCCGAGGTCAAAGAAGTCATTGACCCGGAAGAAATAGCCCCGATGGTTAAAAGATTCAACAAGTTCTTTAATAAGAACTACAAGAGAGAAAGGGTGAATCTTCCGGAAGACACTCACTCCCCAAATAAAGGGAAGACAGGCCAACCAACGAATGATCATCAAAAAGTTGAGTATCAAAGGGCCGACAACTCAAGAATGGAAAGAGTCGATCAAAAGGCTGAATATCTATGTTGGAACTGTAGACAACCAGGTCACTATGCCATTGATCAAGCTCATATCCTGTAGTCAACAAGTACATGGATGAAGAAGAAAGAAAAGTCTTGAGAGAAAGAAGACAGGAAAAGAAAAAGGCAATGATGGCCGCAGAGATCTTTGAGACATCCAAGCAAAGAGAGACAATTGATTGAGAGCAAGAAGGCGACTATTCAAGTGACTCACGAAGAAGAAGCCCGATCCGCTTGATGGCCAAAGAACAAGATCAAGAAGATGAGGTACAATCTAACTCAACAAGCTCGGACACTAGTGATAGTGATCATGACACACACACTTCATCACCTCTTGATCTTTATGATTCATTAGGCAAAATGATGAAAGATTTTGAACACATTAAATCCTCACACACACTATTGAATGAGGAAAACACCTACTCAAAAGTCAAAACTCAAAGTCGACTAAGGAGCCGAGTACTCTAAGTCAAATAGTCATTGAAAATGAAAGTTTAAAGGCTGAAAATGCTAAATTAGTAGCGAAATTGCTGCTATAGAAAAGAGGAGAATGACCTCAAGAATGTTATTGCTTCATTCACTAAGGCATCTAAATCATTGGATGATCTTATTATGAGTCAAAGAGAATGTGGAGATAAGACAAAGGCTTAGGATTTAATTCCTCTATGCCATGTCAAACCTCAAAAGTAATTTTGGAAAAAGGATCTTCAAGTCATGAAGAATCTGAAAAATCCAAAACTCTAAATGTTGCACACACATTCACTCCAAAGCACAATACTAAGCAAAGCGGTCTTGGTTACAAAGGAAAAGGAAAACAGCCCGGTTGAGTGTCTTTGAAAGGACAACCGAGAAGAGATTCATCGAGTCCTCAAAGAAACTCCAAATAGAAAATACTCAGTAAAGAAAGAAGCGAGCTACCAAAAATCCCGGAAAACTCATCAAAGAAATACATATGATGGGAATGGTAGAAAATATCCAAGCCAAGCTGATTGGAATAATGTGAACTATCAAAGATAAAGGCTTATGGAATATAAGCCCGATGGCAAAGGCCTATAACTCAAAGAAAGGCCATTCCAAAAGTATAAGAACTTTCATCAAAGACACACATGCACCTAGGCACTACACTCAAAAACACCACAATTACCTGGAAGGCAATTGCTAAAACACATATGCAGCATACTGAGACAAAAGAGACAATTTGTATGAACCTAGAATCCCCAAGCAATTTGCCAGGATTAATTATGATTATGGCAATCGATAGATGGCAACCCCTAGAGTCAAATCATTTGGCTATAGGTTGGCTGGATCATCTTACAATTCTAACCCCTCGGACCCCGGACAAGTATGGGTACCTAAAACTTAATTTCCTTGATTGCGGTTCAAGGAGCGGCTAAGTGCCAAGGAACCTGGTACATGGATAGTGGTCATTCCCGACATATGACAGAAACAAGAGAAATCTGTCAAAATTCAAGGAAGTCAAAGGAGCAAAAGTCATATTCGGAGGAAATGAAGCTCCTGGTGAAATAAGAGGCATTGGATCCATCAAGAGGAATGGATTAGAAATCACAGATGTTGCATATGTTGAAGGACTCAACTTCAACTTACCGAGTATCGATCGGCCTACCTGTGACAAGGGCTACAATGTTGGATTCAACATGGGTATATGCCAAATCAAGGATATTGAATCAAATGAAGTTGTCTTTTGCAAGGATGTAGACAGAAGAATATGTATGTAGTGGATTGGTCAACCGCAACACCCAAGACTTTGTCTACTAGCAAAGAGCACAATCAATCAAGTTAGGTCGTGGCACAAAAAGATGAGTCACCTGAATTTCAAAACAATTAACAAGGTGGCAAGAAGTCATCTTGTAGAAGGACTTCCGGACTCGATATACAAGAAGGAGAGTATATGTGATGCATGTCGAAGGAAAACAAATCAAGTCGTCATTCAAAGAAAAGACATGCCCATCCTCAACAAGAATATTGCATCTAACTTCATATGGATCTATTTGGCCCAGATGGAACCACCAAAGATAAGTGGAAAGAAATACACCTTGGTGGTAGTAGATGACTACTCAAGATATACATGGACAATATTCATGTGTAAGAAGAAAGAAACTCTACAAAAACTACCACAAATTGATGAAGAGGATTCAAAATGAGAAAAGTCAAACCATTATCAAAATAAGATCGGATAAAGGAACCGGTTTGTCAATGGAATAATTACTCGATTGTATTGAGAATGGTATTGGTCATGAACTATCGCCAGCAAGGACTCCACAAAGAATGGAGTTGCGAAAGAAGGAATGAACTCTCAAAGAAGCGGCAAGGACCATGTTAGGCCAAGCGGGGTTACCAAAAAGATTTTGGGTGAAGCAATCAACACGACTTGCTACACCCAAAACAGTGTATGATAAAAGACGGTGACAAAGACTCCTATGAAATGCGGATTTGGAAGAAAACCAAATGTTTCATATTTGAGAATATTTGGATGTAAATGCTTCATTCACAACAATGGCAAAGACAACCTAAAGGCTTTTGATGCTAAAGGCGATGAAGGTATCTTCTTAGGATACTCAAATGAAAGCAAAGCCTACTGAGGATACTCAACAAAAGAACTATGGTTACGAGAGGAATCCATTCATGTAGTATTCGATGAGCCAAATGTAAATGGAGAAGACATTGAAGTCGGTGATAAGTCAATCATCAACCCTACAAAGTGAGTCCCTATCTTTGAAGTCGAAAAACTGGAATTATCAACTCGAAAGAAGATGAAATAGTGAATCTCAAAAGCAATTTGGAAAATTTGCGGCTAAGTGATTACGAGAGAGGCCGACCACAACAACACACTGCAAGTCGATCATTGAATCCACTAACTTACTCCAATCGATGTAAGATGGTGAGAGACCATCCACGAGAACTTGTCATTGGAGATATAAAAGAAGGTGTCAAAACAAGATCCGAACTCAACAAGAAGCAATGTTCACATGCTTCATTTCGCAAATAGAGCCCAAAGATGTGTCACAAGCATTGGGCTGACACACATTGGATTCAAGCTATGCATGAAGAGTCAATCGGTTTGAGAGAAATAAAGTATGGGAATTAGTGCAAAGACCCATACATCAAAATGTTATTGGAACCAAATGGGTATTCGAAAATAAGATGAACGAGGAAGGCTCTGTGGTAAGAAACAAAGCAAGATTGGTAGCCAAAGGATATTGCCAAGAAGAAGGGATAGATTTTGATGAAACATTTGCCCCCGTAGCAAGATTGGAAGCTATAAGGATGTTTCTTGCCTATGCGACTCACAAGAATTTCATTGTATATCAAATGGATGTAAAAAGTGCATTCCTAAATGGTTTATTGGAAGAAGAAGTGTATGTTGAACAACCTCCGAGGATTTGAGCGAGAAGACTCTTGGAGACAAGGTATACAAACTCAAGAAAGCCTGTATGGATTGAAACAGGCACCCGAGGCATGGTATGATACCCTGTCACAATTCCTAACGAAAATGGATTCACTAAAGGAAAAGTAGATAGAACACTTTTCGAGAATTCAAGACAAGAAGAGTATCTTTGCTTGTTCAAATATATGTGGATGACATCATTTTTGGATCCACTAACAAAGAGTCATGTGAAAAATTCTCAAACCTCATGCAAAGTAAATTTGAAATGAGCATGATGGGAGAGCCGACATTCTTCCTTGGACTTCAAGTGAAACAATGAAGGATGGAACCTTCATAAGTCAAACAAAATACACCGAGAGACTTAATGAAGAAGTTTGGTATGGAGGAGAAGTCTTCAGTAAAAATACCAATGAACACATCATCAAAATGGACATGGATGCGGATGGCAAGCCACAGATCAAACAAGATACGAGCACTTATTGGATCATTGCTCTATCTCACGGCTAGCGGGCCGGACATCACCTTTGTTGTAGGTGTATGTGCAAGATTTCAATCTGCTCCAAAAGAGAGCCATATGACAAAGAACTAAGAGAATCTTGAGATACTTGAAAGGAAGCCAAGAAGTAGGACTATGGTATCCAAAGGAAGGTGGATTCAAGCTAATTGGCTATTGATTCTCGACTATCTTTGGATGCGAGTGGGCGGAAGAGCACTTCGAGCACATGTCAAATGCTAGAAACAGACTAATCTCCTGGTTTAGCAAGAAGCAAAACTCAATAGCCACCCCTACAAATGAGGTAGAATACATAGGCTGGGCAAAAATTTGTGCCCAAGTCCTATGGATGAGACAAAGCAATGAGAGATTATGAAGTTGAAGAAAAAGAAATTCCAATCATGTGTGATAACACAAGTGCAATTGCAATCACTCAAAATCTGTGTTGCATTCAAGAACAAAACATATTGATGTCGGATATCACTTCATAAGAGATCATGTTGAAAAGAAGGACATCATCCTGGAATATATTTCAACCGATAAACAACTAGATGACATCTTCACAAAACCATTATGTGAGTCAAGATTTGAAGAACTCAAGCATGAGTTGGGATTAATTAAACTAAGCCGAGACACGAGAAGAACCAAAGAAAAGAAATGGAACAGAAAAGGAGGTGAAAAAGAGTGAAAATCAAGTCATTTCAAAGAAATCACCAGATCGGAAAAACACTACACGAGTCGGTGATAGCCGATTTGTCACTAAGAGAACTGTGAGAAGTAGAGTTAAATCGGTGAGGATAAGCTGAATAACTTATGAGCAAAGTGACAACAACGTCGTCGTTTTGACTAAGCGGGAATGTTTTAAGAACACGTCGGCATAATGATGATGTGTACAGGACATAAAAGCACACCAAGCTTATGATTGGATATAAATCTTTGCCGCATTAAATACGAGGCGTGAAATGCTCAATAGGCGTCGCGAAATCCAAGCCGTTGATTTCGATCACAATTCAAAAACCGTCCTGCACGCGTCCTTTCATAAACCATATTTAAACCATTTTCGTCGTTTCTCTCTCACACTTCTAAAATCTGTTCATCTCTTTCTCTCAAAAGCAAAGGCAAAATACTCTCGAAACCCTATCAACCTTCAAATCAATTTCTGAGTTTTTCCTTGATATAATCTGAGAAATGGCACCAACTTATGACTTTACCAAGTTAGGAAAGCAAATCCACACCGGTTCGACCGTGGATTTCGACGGAATGGTGAAGCGGTCGATGACACCCTGGTAAAGAAAATCGCTGAGAAGTTGGAAATGTCCGGATTAAAACCGTTTCTAATGCTAGATTATCCGATGACCTATGTGGAGGAGGTCGCACAATTCTACGTGAATGCTTTGAAATTCACGATGAAGGAATCAAGTCATCTGTTCATGGGAAGCAATCGACTATCACCGCCAGGATTTGGTGAATATTGCTCACTACCGATGAGAAGGAGCAAGCGAGATTAAGGAAGGCGATGTGAACCTGGTGACGCATGGAAAGAAATAGCCAAGTCCAACTTTGCCGATAAATTATATACACAAATAAAAAAAGATTTGAAGGAGGATTATCACAAATTGTTGGACATAGTTGCCAAATGTATCGACATCAAATTTGGCGGCTTTGACCAATTGTCAAAGGCAAAGCTGATTGTGATGGCTGCAATCATCGAAGAAAAGAAGATAAACTCGGGCTGAGTTTGTCTTGTCTCCAGACTCTGCGAGCGTGGGGAACAAGTCCTTCAAAGAAGATGGCACATTTGGAGGATCCACGGGATATGGCCTGGTGATTGGCCGGCTATTGGAGGTGAAAGGAGTCCCTCTTAGACATGGGAAGGCTTTCCATGTTAACAAGAGAATGTTGAGCTAAACTCTCCAGGCGCTCGTGCGAGCTTACGCCAAGAGAGCGACACCGATGAGGGGAATCACCGACCCCAAAGATCACAAATCTCCTCTCGGCCAAGAAAAAGCCCCTGCGGTTGCCAAGAAAAAGACGCCCCTGCTGAAAAGAAAAACCAAACATGCTCCTGCCCTGCAGCGAAGTCACTGCCCGAAATCCGTGTCTCCCCGCCCTGCAGCAGCGGTCGAGAAAGGACTCACAAATACCTTCTCCGATCGTCAAAAAGAGAGAACCGAGAAGCCACGACGGCCGCTCCTCGAGAAACAAACACTGCCGCTGCCCCACCGCCCAAGACTCGAGAGGACACCGTCTCGAACCGAAAATCCCTGCGTACAAACTAAGAGACGAAGAAGACTTGTAAAGCGATCCGAACAGGAGAAACCAAATGAATCGATTCTCGGCTAGCACAAATACCGGAGACTACGAAGAAATAGAGTCTCCGGATGTAGTTGATGAAACGGCCAAATCTGTGAAGCGTCGCGAAGAGAGGCAACCCGAAGACACACCAGCTCTCACACAAATTTGGCAAGAAGAAACCTGTCGGAGCGGATAGTGATGTAATGATCCTATCTCCACCTTACCCGACATCCAAAATCGTCTGCGTGAGTGGAGAAAATGGAAGTTGAGCAAATCAAGGAACAGTTCCAACGGCCCGAGTTCATAGAAGAAGAAGAAGAAGCTGCTAAATTTCCTTGGATTAACTCTCGTGCTCAGCTCTGGATGAAGACAAGCTGCAAAATCCTGCCCAGATCTACATGGACAAGGAGAGAAAAACAAGTCAAGAAGCCGAAGCACGTGAGAAGGCAAGCATCCGCCCCATCTCCGGCACCACGAACACACACATCCTCTCCTTGATGTCTTCTCTGACAGCGGTGACGAGGAACCGGAGAATCTGCTGCGCTGCCCACGAAAGAGTTGCAAATGCGGCAAGCATTGCACGAATCAAGAATCCTTCACGAGCAAAGATTAATGGAGGGACCAGGAGAGTCCTCGAACACAAACGGTGAAATCGATCCAATGGGAGTGGTTGACAAATAGCCCTGTTTGTTGCACTACCACTTCTTCCCACTCACTCGGAAGAAGGCGATAAGGAGATGGCGATGAAACTGGGATAGTAGGGACCCCAGTCGAGCCAACCCCTAATGAAGGTGTGCTACCACCGCCCCAACTACCGAGCAATCAATCGAAACCGCCGGGAGTTTGGAGACGAGTGACCCCATTCAAGTCACTCACCTGGTGCGCCACCGAGGGGAAACTCCTCCACCGGCTGCGGCAAGGTCGAGAGGATCTTTGCAGATGACTCCACAAAGAATGTAGGAGGCGAAGTAGAGAAAACTCAAACATAAGAAAAACGACAAGTTGCCATCAACGAAGCTCGAGGCGATTGAGACTGTCTCGGTGAGGTGACAAGCGCTCTCCGAAATGACACCGCTGATGCGGTCGAGGCACTGAGGAAGGGACGAGCCACAGGAGTTAACACTCTGGCGATGAAAGTGCAATCCATGGGGTTGAGACTCCAATGGATGCCACTGTAGAAGACCCTAAGACAGTGACACTGTCGAAATGGAGGACCAAGACCTCGCGGCGTGATGAGAGAGACCGGAGGAAATGAAGGCCACGGGAGGTTGAGACTTCCCGGGTAAAGCAAATACTAAAGAGAACATCCCTCCCGGTATCATCGACCCATCTGAGAAGGAGATCAACGCACTTCATGATTCCTAGGACAACCCGATGTCACTTTTCCGGGATCGAAGGCGAAGAAGAAAGGCGAGTCATCCCCATGACAAATCCAAAAGACTTCAGTGCGGATGTTCCAAGCACAAGCAAGTCGATCCCAAGACTACTCGTCAAACCTTTAATTTTGATGATGAGCCACCAATGGAAATCTCATCATCGTCCGATGACGCTTGATAAGGCCGAGGACCGTCTGAAATGGAGAAATCTGCTGAGACCAACGAAGTTGTTAAGGCGATTGAGGCTCGGCAAGCGGGTCTCATCGCACAGAACCCAGTGAACAAGAGACTACTCGCTCGGGCTCCTCAAGCTGCAGCGAGATCGATTCCCAAAAAGAACTTCACGCGCACCGCTCATCATCGAACATATTCCGGTTGGCGGTGATGACTCTTTTGTAGAATCTTTCCCTTTCTCACTTGGAGATACGAGAACTCCACGAAGAGTCGAAACGAACAAGCACGCTATTACAAACCAGCCTCCTTTCTTCCATCGACACCATTGTTCCAAATGCTAATTATGACTTCGATCTTTGTATGGCCATCACCGCAATTGAAGAATCACCGAAGCTCGAGAAGTGTTCAAGGCACTCTTTGCCGAGATTGAAAGGATGGAGAGGCATCGAGGCCTCTTTGGACATGCGTTTGGACAACAGAGATGCCACCACTTACAGTGATTTAAGATGCATAACATTCGGATAAGGAATGGTGGCAACGGCAAACAAACAATGCGTGTGGAACAGGTGAGATACTTGGACAATTGTTCAACAAGCTTCTTTGGTGTGGAGAGTCAAAATACGATGCAAAGACAAAGTGAGAGAACACATTGAGCATATGCATAAAGCTCACACCTGCCGAGATCAAGGCTGCTGCGTGAGCAACATACACATGATCTACAGCGTTTGGAAGAACACATGACAAGAAAATTCAGCCTTCTCATGGGTGAGATGAAGCGATTTCAGAGAATCCAACGCTACTCGTCTGAATTTGTTGCATACAACGCAATGCAGACTTGAAGCGAGAACTCAACCATCGGAAGACTTCGACTTCATGCTTGCCATGTTCCCAGGGGTTCCTCTATCCTTTGATGATGCCAAAAAGGGGAAGAGGAATACCTTAAAGCGAAGAAAATCTGAAGGCTGAAAAGAAAGGAGCAAGCGGTGAGAAGGGAAAATCAAATTGAGTCGGGAAAATCAGGTGAGGAAGTCTTGAAAAAGCAGAAGAAAGGAAAGCATGTTGAGGGGAAGGATCAACGGATGTGACATTGATGATTGCACAAACCCCCAACAAGGTCCTCACGGTGACATTATAAGCGGCAAACTCCGGTGACTCTTCCACTCCAACACTCTGTTTGTATCTATGGTGAGAAGAAAAATCAATTGAAGCGAGGGATGAAGGAAGTGGAAGGAAGAATGGATGCCAGGGTGATGAACATCTTGGAAGAACACGGAGGCATTCCAAAGCGAGAGACACCTATGCCATCTCGGATGTCGGGATAGAGCCACGATCGGTCGATGAATTTAAAACGCTCGAGTCGAGGATACTTTGCAAATATGTCTATGGCTCAAGCTTGGGATCTGTCTTGGGAAAAGGGTCTCACATTATGTGAAGAAGGCGACAGCGTGAGACAACCTATCGCTCTGCTGGTCACTCCGCTGTAACTCACCGGGGAAAGAAGAAGACTCGATCTGATATCGCCCGAGAGGAAGAGGAAGAAGCGATGAGTGGATGAAGAAGCTTGGACCTGGCCTCTCGCCCAAGAATATTGAATACGTAGATCCAGGGGAAGAAAGGAGGGATCTCTTTGGGCGGGCTTGACCAAGTGGCAAATTTGAAAGTGGCAAAAACTAACGCCGAGTATGCAAAAAGAATAGAAGAAGAAAAAGAGACAAACTCAGGCTATGGGAGGAGAGACAGAAAGATTAAGAAGAGATGAAGGCTGCCAGGAAGGCATATGAGAAGAAAAAAGAAGGCGGTGACGACGAGAAGAAGAGAAGAAGAGAAGAAGATCTTGATCAAGACGAAAGAAGGAGATAAAAGAAGATGAAGTGTTCTTTGTCCACCCCTTCGTGCATTTTACTATGTAAATACATACAATGTAAGTCTTCTGTAATAAAGGTATAAATTCTCTATTTTTTTTGAAGACAAATATGTGCTCTGATACACCTTGTAAACAGTTGTGTAAAAGAACAGGAATGATATGATCAATAAATAGATCTATTCTGCACATACATTCCATGTCAATACACTATCTGTATGTATCTTTGCTGTTTGCATCTTTGAATGATTTAAGTTTTAGCATCATCAAAAAGGGGGAAACTGTTAGGAATTTTATTGTTTAGATTTTGATGAATGCCATGTAAAACTTAGAATAGAAAGTTGGCACCCCAATTCTTGGCTTCTTTTGTAAAATGTATTGTAACAATTAGAGTGGCCAAGGTGAGTTAAGTCGACTACGCCTTAACATGCAAGAAGACAATCAAGACCCGGAAGAAAGACTTCACTGCGAGACAGTGAGTATGGCAAAGAAGAGTAGACAGGAACTCTCTTTGGAAAAGCAAACAGATGCAACAGTGGAGCATCGATCAAGTCAACTCAAGAAAAGCCAAGTCTTAAGTTGAAGTGAAGAAGAGTCATCTAATGATTGGAAGGCGACTCTAAGTCACCTGGGAAAGCAAGGAAATGCGCAAGTCGAGATAATAAAAAAGAACCGTTGCCGCACGTAAATCAAGAGATCTACTTAAACAAGTAATATCTCCATACCACCTTTCTTGGAGTGCTCGATCCCCTCAAGCGTGCAAAGGAATGAACCAATGGGAAGATCGAAAAGGTGAAAGAACAATACATCCGAGAAATGGCAATTCCAAGGATTTGCAAATAACGATGAAAAGTGACTTTCAAAAATAAGCCTATCTCTTCAACGGGCAAATTTTTGAAAGTTCACTATAAAAAAGGCCGAGGAGTTTGTTTGAGAAAAAGTGATGAATGACACACACGTGAGATATACAAGCTTATGAAAAACGAAACATTCTCAATCCTCAAGCCTACATTTTCAAGTACATCAATCCAACACTTACCGTGAAGGAAAGAGAACTTCAATCGATTGAAGAGGAAAATATCGAAAACAAGGGGTCTACATTCCGGGAAGGATTGTAGAAAGGTTCAAGATGAACCAAGTCTTAAGCTTTTGGAGGGCTTCGTGATCAAATCCAAAGAGCTTAAGCAAGTGAGTTTGTAGTAGCAAGGCAAGCCGCCTGTGAAGAAGGCGAGTCGTTTGCGAGAAGCCACCGAGTGATCAAGGCGTCTCAGATCGAGTCCCAAAGGATCAAGTCGGTACATTGTGATCAAGACTTGTATCCGGACTTACCACTTTGTAAACGATCATTACCTAGTGGATTCCTCCGGGAGTTGGAGAAGAGAGGAGTAGAAGAATTACCCCATCTTCGAACCTCTATAAAAACTTTATTGTGTCATTTACATTTCAACATTTAAATTCCTGCACTCTTAATCGCTTATATCTCACGATAAATTTGCTATCCATTTGAT
Organism: Rehmannia glutinosa; assembly: GCA_016081115.2. Classification (NCBI taxonomy): domain Eukaryota; kingdom Viridiplantae; phylum Streptophyta; class Magnoliopsida; order Lamiales; family Orobanchaceae; genus Rehmannia; species Rehmannia glutinosa. The sequence goes on along the minus strand of CM071929.1, from coordinate 160,323 downwards.
AAAATTATAAGTACTAAATCAAGCTCTAAAATCTTGTTTGATCAAACTTAAGGGTGTTAAGTCTTCCATGAAAATAAAACCACCACATTGAGTTAAATTATAGCCAACAATGAGTTACTCCATCAACAACTCAATTGAAATTCATTGAGAGATTAACTCTCTTGAGTGACTAATTCGATCGTCCATCAAGGACACACTGTGTAGAATCAACTCTGTAGATTTAAAAGGACTAAATCGAAAATTTGGTAAGGTTTATTCAACCCCCTTCTAAACCTTACACTTACACCCCGACCAACACCAAGCCTTCTCTATTGTCTTCTAGTTGTTTTGTTGGCTGCCCAAGGGTCCAAGATCCCTAATTTCACGCCCCAAGACCTCTATTTATACTCCCACAAAAGTCCAAGAAAAAGGAATAAGTTACATTGTAATTTCCGCCCGAGGCACTACTGGCGCCACAACACAATGACTGGGCTTTCGTCTCAAATATCCGCCCGGCTGAGCTGCGGCCATTTCATTCGCACCATCTAGCGCTGCGGCTACTTAAAAATTGCACGCTTGCTCGGTTTTTCACCCCACACTGCAGCTGCTAAGACGACTCAAGCCCAAAAATGCGATTTTCCTCTTTTTCTCTTCTTCAAATGCGATTTCTTCCACCCAAACACGTTTTTATTTGTTTTCATCAATTTCGGCATCCAAGACCTATCTCGACTCTCAAACGACAACTAATGACACAAACTCGACTCAAACGACGCTAAAATACTTGAAAACCCCGCAAAATCCTAGTCTAGAATACTCAATACATTGGTATAAAAACCAACTTAACAAATACCCCAAACTTAGACATTTGCTTGTCCTCAAGCAATTACTGACTCTAAAAAAATGACTAACAAGAAGAACACAAAAATGAAGAAACCGACTCAACCACCCAATCACAAACTTCACAACCAAACTCATTTGTCTTAATACTCGTTTCACTACCAATCAAACATGTGTTTTAACATTGTGATCAAAAGTGTGGAATGTACATGCCAACTCCGTTTACATTATTCAAATAGATTCACGCAATCAAGTGTTGTCAAAATGATCCACTTTTTGAATATAGAGATGAGATGCTTACCGGACTCCATAGGCTTGTCTTTCACACTAATCTCCACTAATGTAGGCTAATGTAACACAAGGATCAATAGGACTTTTAAAGCTTGTATTGTGGGCTTAGGGTAAGGTAGGAAAATATGGGATTAAGTGGCTCAAATCACCCAAACACACAATTAACACTTCGAATTATCAATAAGCAACTACCCTTCACTTTTTAACATCCCTAATGTTTATGAACCTTCAATCCCAATGATTTTCTCAATTTTTTTTTTTTTGGAACCCCAAACTTATTCTTTTTTTGCGTACATGGGGTTCCATATTTTCTTTTCTCGGGCAACTTCATTCAATTAAATACACACCCTTCTCATCATACCTCCTCAACTTCCAATATTTGTTTCTATACTTTGTGTGTATGATTGATGGGTAATTAGGATATTAACCTTTAGCTCTGGGTATTAGATTGGTTGCCAAAGAAACGGGTTTATAAGGCTCAAAAGGGGACACTAGGGAAAATATAATACAAAGGTAGGCATTCTAGGCTCTGGCTTGTTCAAAGATGGCCTAAATCACTTCCTTAGTATTACTTCACCTATGATTTCGCCTCGACTAGTGATTAGACAAGTTCTAGCATCCGGTGGGATCATAAAGTAATCACTCAATTGCATAAATCACCCCCAAATAAATCAACAGAGTTAAGCACATAGATGGAATTAATGGAAAGAAGATTAAATCACAGTTCAACACATGCTCTCTTGACCGTTCAACTTATATTCGACAAATTCACTTAGTCAAGCAATTTCACAGTTTAACAAACGTCCCGACTCAACTTTAGACTTTTTTTTTTATGCACTCAAAAGACACAAAATGAAACACAAACTCAAAAGACACAAAATGAAACACAAAAACAGATTAAAACAGTTGCACTCCCCAAACTTAAAATGAACATTGTCCCCAATGGAGAGTGAGAAAAACTTTCCTGGTAGCCAAAGTGATTAGGACTCCGCATCGAATCCCTATCGAATCATGCGGTGGAAGATGAGCAATAGGACCTGGTGGTGGTGGTGTCGGAATTGGAATTGTGGGTGCGTCGGCCATAAATTTGAGCAAGAACTCACAGTGCTCATTGATATATTCTTCCTCGCGGCTCGATGACGTTGCTCGGCTACAAAAGCTACGACTAAGCGGCGATGAGCCCTTCGCAACTCTTGTACCTCACGCACTAATGCATCCGAAGGATCGTCATCATGATGAGCTCGTGTGACGAGAATGACCCGCCACGGAACCGGATGTAGCACCAACATCGTGTGGCCGGGCACGAGCCTCGAGGCTCAAGCGGGTGGAAGGACAAAATCGAGGATCAAGTATATAGCCCGCACCCTTCGGGTTAGGTACACCACCGCCCATTCGTCATAAGAAGCAATAATTGTAGAATCAATAGGCCCTTTAGGCCGCTCAATGGTTCATTCTTGTCCCACGCAATTTTCTCCTTTTTACACGACCACAAATCAAGGCCGCATTATCAATCCCCGGACTTACAATGTCAAATGGTGTAATGAATGGATTGTCACGATAATTATTCTTTGGATCGAATCGATGCTCGGTAACAATCGCATATAACAGATAAGCTCGATGTTTCGTGACATCGCTGACATGCTTGGTCGGCATTAGATTGTGACATATGAAATGAAACCATGCACGTCCGTACCGACTCAACGTAGTGTGAGAGAAGGGCAAAGGATCCGCCAGAGACCTTTGTTGGACGCAATCCGTGTACCCGCGACAAAGAGCATGACAAATCATCTCTAAATCCGGTGGCTGAGAAATGAATTCGGTATAAGGTGAGTGATCCACCTCGGTAATCCATAATACTCGTATTTCGATGGATCAATATACACGTAGTCACCACGCACATAAATCTCGTTAGGGTTATCGAGTGTGACATTCGCATTTGCAAAGAATTCTCAAACCACATTTGGTGCATACGGTCCGGGTTGAGCACATAATTTTTCCATCGCCTTTGGTTTATCATTTGTGCAAGATTACCATCACGCGAACTCGGTTGCAACCCCGCTCCGCTGTTATGCTCTTTTTGTGCCCAATTTATCATAAAAAGATTTTGTGCCTCTAAGCTTGTGAAACGGCTAGTATCATATTCCTCGGAGGTACTCGCTTTGCTTTTGCCTTTGCTTTTGCTTGTTTTATTTGACTTTCCCATTTAATTGATCGTCTAATATCCTGGAAGAGTAAATAACCAAGACAACACGTAGAAACAAGCCATATGGATTAGGGGTTAGGAATTATCGCAATATCCCAAAAATATGCATCCGTGTCATCAATTAATGATCAAATTGTATTTGAATAACAATGAAGACAAGAATGAAATGCATAGGTGTAAGATTTTCATTGGAGCATTTTGACAAACACCTTGTGAGCATAGTGATGACAAGAGATTAACACCAAATTCATAGAATAATCCATGCACAATTATCAATACCAACCTAATTCTAACATACATCAATCATATATCCCAACAATTTATCCAACAATTAAACATGAATTTCGAAATTGCAAGGAATATTGACAAGTTCTTCATATTAGGTCAATAATTGGGGAAAAGGGATGTACAAATTAAACCACCTTACCTAGATGATAGAGAGGATGAAAATGAGGATTAAGATGCTTAAGTTCTCCTCTTGAGTGGTGCAAGATTGAGGGGTTGTGCGTGCTTATGTGTAGAGAAAATGGAAGAGGATGAGGGGATGTGTTTTATTGAGAAAGAAGTGAAAGGATGAATTCACGTTCAGCACTTAAAGACCCAAGACCTTGGGCGGTCTCATGACTGCGGCGCTTCAAGATCTCGCTACGGCGCCACGCACTTTGCGTCGCCTATTTTTGCACTCGGCGGCTGACCCGAGCGCCGACTAATCCGTGACTGCAGTCAGTCTAACCCCTTTTTTTTTTTTTTTTTGTTTTTTTGTTTTTTATATATATATATATATATATATATATAAAAACAAATTAAAACCACACAAAATTTGCTTCACATAAATACACAAAAAAAAAAAATCACACCAAATCCAAATAAATAAAAATAAGCCAAAATTAAAGAAAATAAAATCACAATAAAATGCAATCACACAAAAATCACTTGGGTTGCCTCCCAAGAAGCGCTAAATTTATAGTCGTTAGCGGACTTGACTACTCGGGCTCAAGAAATGCCATCACCAAGTGGAAGATTTAAAACCTTCATTGCTTCATTTCCAAAATAATGTTTCAATCGTTGTCCGTTCACTTGGAATGAATTCCCATCGTTCCTCTCAACTCGACCGCACCATAGGGAAACACTGTTCCACCACAAATGGTCCGGACCATCGTGATTTGAGTTTACCGGAAAGAGTTTCAATCGAGAATTGAACAATAATACTTGTTGGCGGGCAAGAATTCACGTCGCAAAATCATTTGATCATGCCATTTTTCGTTTTTCTTTATACATTTTGGCATTTTCATATGATTCTTGACGAAATTCTTCCATTTCGTTTAATTGAAGTAATCGGTTTTCACCGGCCTCTTTCAAGTTAAAATTCAATTTCTTAATTGCCCAATAAGCTCGATGCTCAAGTTCAACCGGCAAATGGCACGCTTTTACCAAACACCAATCAATATGGTGACATACCAATGAGTGTTTTATAAGTCGTGCGATAAGCCCACAAAGCATCATCGAGCTTTTTGTGCCCAATCCTTTCGATTAAAACTCACCGTTTTTTTCAAGAATTTGTTTCACTTCACGATTGGAAATTTCAGCTTGACCATTAGATTGAGGATGATAACCAAGCGCAATCTTATGACGCACACCAAATTTAGCAAGAAGGTTATTAAATAATTTATTACAAAAATGCGTACCTTCATCACTTACAATAGCTCGAGGAGTACCGAACCGAGTGAAAATATGCTTGTGCAAGAATTTGAGTACTACCTTAGCATCATTCGTTGGTGTAGCAATCGCCTCAACCCACTTGGAGACGTAATCAACCGCAAGCAAAATGTACAAATTTCCATAGACGCGGAAATGGCCCCATAAAGTCAATACCCCATACATCAAACAACTCCACCTCCATTATGTTTGTCAAAGGAAGCTCATGACGCTCGTGAAATATTACCGACCCTTTGGCATCGATCACAAGTTTTCACAAAGGCATAACAATCCTTGAATAATGTTGGCCAATAAAAACCAGATTGTAATACCTTTGCACTGTTGGGTTGGCCGAAATGTCCCCATAAGATGATGAATGACAATGTTGAAGAATCTCTCCAATTTCTTCCTTAGAACACAACGGCCGAATGATAGAATCCGCATCTCTTGAACGAGAACGGATCATCCCACAAATAAGACTTAACATCATGTAAGAATTTTTCTTTTGGTGTGAAGTCAAGTCCTGGCAAAACTCCTCCCGCCAGGTAATTAACAAAATCTGCGTACCAAGGTAATGATGTCTCGGACGCATAATTTGTTCATCGGAAATGATTCTTTTATTGGACTCTCAATCACCTCTTAAGGTTGCTCAAGACGGGATAGATGATCGGCAACCCCATTCTCGCTTCCTTTTTTTTATCTCGAATCTCAATATCAAATTCTTGCAAGAGCAAAATCCATCGAATTAATCGAGGTTTTGCATCCTTTTTGGAGAAAAGATATCGGATTGCCGCATGATCCGTGTAAACAATCACCTTTGTACCCACCAAGTATGCTCGAATTTATCAAATGCAAAAACTACCGCCAACATCTCTTTTTCTCGTGGTGGTGTAGTTTTGTTGGGCGTTAATCCATGGTCCTACTTGCGTAGTAAATAGCTTTAAAAATTACTGTCTCGCCTTTGACCGAGAACGGCACCCACCTTTGCATAATCACTTGCATCGCACATGAGCTCAAATGGTTGAGTCCAATCCGCACTATCATAATCGGAGCTAAATGAGTGCCTTTTTTATCCTGCTCAAATGCCTGCAAACACAACTCATCAAAGCAAAAGATAGCATCTTTTTCAAGGAGATTACAAAGTGGTTTAACAATTTTTGAAAAATCTTTTATGAATCTCCTATAAAATCCTGCATGCCCTAAAAAGCTTCTTATGCCTTTCACATTTGAAGGTGGGGGTAGCTTTTCAATAGCCACAACCTTCGCCCTGTCAAATTCCAAACTGTACAAGAAATACGATGTCCAAGTACAATCCCTTCTTTGACCATAAAGTGACATTTTTCCCAATTGAGCACAAGATTAGTTTCCTCACAACGTTGCAAAACCATAGATAAGTTATGCAAACAATGGTCAAAAGAAGTACCAAAAACAGAAAAAATCGTCCATAAAAATTTCCATGATTTCCTCAACCATACCATGAAAGATCGCCATCATACACCTCACGAAACGTAGCAGTGCATTACATAATCCAAATGGCATCTGCGAAATGCAAAAGTACCATATGGACATGTAAAAGTAGTCTTTTCTTGATCTTCGGGGCAATGGCGATTTGATTGTATCCTGAATAGCCATCAAGAAAACAATAATATTCGTAACCTGCCAACCTTTGTCAACATTTGATCAATAAAGGGGAGGGGAAAATGATCCTTACGAGTAGCTTTATTCAATTTTCTATAGTCAATACATACTGTCATCCTGTGACGATTCGTGTAGAAATTAATTCATTGTTATCATTTTTCACCACTGTCATACCTCCTTTTTAGGGACAACTTTGTCACGACTCACCCATGAACTATCGAAATGGCATAAATTATACCGCCTTTAGCCACTTTAAAACCTCATTTCTCACGACTTCTCTCATTGCGGGATTAAGTCGTCTTTGGTGTTCAATAGATGGTTTATAAGATTCTTCCATTAAAATTTTGTGCATTACAATGGAAGGACTTATACCTTTCAAATCGAAATATACCAACCTAAGGCCGACTTATGTTCACGAAGCACACGCAACAACTTATCCAATTCGGATGAAGATAATGAAGCGAGAAACAATTACCGGGTAAGTTTTATCTTTTCCCAAAAATGAATATTGAAGATGTTCGGAAGTTCCTTTAGTTCTAAAGTACCTTTGAATATTTTCAATATTGGCATTTTCTAATGCTTCATTTTGTTTTTCTTTTACAATTTCTTTAGCCTCAATGGAAAGAATAAACTCAAGCAAATCAATATCATCACTATCTTCCTCATCACATTTCATTATTGAATTAATCAAACAATGTTCTAACGGATCTTTTAAATCTTGTTTTATAACTTCCGTTTGATCACATTGTTCGATTTTATCAATAAAATGACATGTGTGAGGTTCCTCTTGAAATTTCATTGCTTTATAAATGTTAAATAGTACCTCATCATCATTTACCCGTAATGTTAACTCTCCTCGTTGCACGTCAATTAAAGCTCGTCCGTTGCTGAAAAGGTCTCCCAAGAATCAATGGCATTTCATGATCTTCCTCCATATCCAACACCACAAAGTCCGCCGGAATATGAATTTATCCACTTTGATCAACACATCTTCAATCACTCCTCTTGGGTAGGTGAGTGATCTATCGGCTAATTGCAATGTGATGGTGGATGGCGTTATTTCTCCAAGGCCAAGTTTCACGAAAGCAGACAACGACATAAGATTAATGCTAGCACCTAAATCACAAAGTGTAGGTCCCAAGGGGTGTAAGTGTAAGGTTTAGAAGGGGGTTGAATAAACCTTACCAAATTTTCGATTTAGTCCTTTTAAATCTACAGAGTTGATTCTACACAAATGTGTCCTTGATGGACAATGGAAGTAGTCACTCAAGAGAGTTAATCTCTCAACATGACTCACCGAAATGAAATACCGTTGATGGAGTAACTCATTGTTGGCTATAATTTAACTCAACTGTGGTTTTTTTTTCAGCGGAAGACTTAACACCCTTATGTTTGATTAAGCAAGATTTTAGAGCTTGATTTAGTACTTATAATTTTATCAAATGGATAGCAAATTTATCGTGAGATATAAGCGATTAAAAGTGCGAGAATTTAAATGTTTGAAATGTAAATGACACAAAAACTTTTTATAGAGGTTCGAAGATGGGGTAATTCTTCTACTCCTTTCTTCTCCAACTCCTAGAGGAATCCACTAGGTAATGATCGGTTTACAAAGTGGTAACAGATCCCGATACAAGTCTTGATCACAACAACCGACTTGATCCTTTGGGACTCGATGCGAGACGCCTTGATCACTCACCGGCTTCTGCGACTCGGCTTTCTTCACAGGCAAATGCGCCTTGCTACTACAACTCACTTGCTCAAGCTCTTTGGATTTGATCACGAAGCCCTCCAAAAGCTTAAGACTTAGTTCAACCTTGAACTTTTCTACAATCCTTCCGGAATGTAGACCCCTTGTTTTCGATATTTTCCTCTTCAACCGATTGAAGTTCTCTTTCCTTCACGGGTAAGTGTTGGATTGATGTACTTGAAATGTAGGCTTGAGGACCGAGAATGTTTCAGTTTTTCTAATAAGCTTGTATATCTCAAGTGTGTGTCATTCATGTGTGTCTTCTCAAACAAACTCCTCAGCCTTTTATAGTGAACATTCAAAAATTTGCCCGTTGAAGAGATAGGCTTAATTTTTGAAAGTCACTTTGCGATCGTTGGCTTGCGATCCTTGGAATTGCCATTTCCTCGTATGAATTGTTCTTTCACCTTTTCGAGTTCGACACGGTGTAGTGCTTCCCATTGGTTCATTCCTTTTGCACGCTTCGGGACCGAGCACTCCAAGAAAGGTGGTATGGAGATATTACTTGTTTAAGTAAATCTCTTGATTTGATTCACGTCAATGATTCTTTTCTGATTATCTCGACTTACCGCATTTCCTTGCTTTCCCCAGGTGACTTAGAGTCGACTTCCAATCATGGATGACTCTTCATCACTTCAACTTGAGACTTGCTTTTCTTGAGTTGACTTGATCGATGCTCCACTCACCTCATCTCACCTGCTTTTCGATAGAGTTCATGTCTACTCTTCTTTGCCATACTCGGTTGTCTCGCAAATGGAAGTCTTCCTTCAGTCTTGATTGTCTTCTTGCATGTTAAGCGTAGCCGACTTAACTCAACTTTTGCGGCTAATTGTTACAATACATTTTACAACAAGAATTGGGGTGCCAACTTTCTATTCTAAGTTTTACATGGCATTCATCAAAATCTAAACAATAAAATTCCTAACAATTTCCCCCTTTTTGATGATGCCAAAACTTAAATCATTCAAAGATGCAAACATCAATGATACATACGAGATAGTGTATTGACATAGAATGTATCACCTTGAGAATCAATTCTTTTTATTGATCATATCATTCTTGTTCCTTAACACAATTTTTTACAAGGTGTATCGAGCATATAATTGTCTTCACAAAAATTAAAGAATTTATACCTTTATTACAAAAGACTTACATTGTATAAAATACACGAAGGGTTGGACAACAACACTTCATCTCCTTCATTGTCTCCTTCTTTCATCTTGTTCAAAGATCTTCTTCTCTTCTTCTCTTTTTTTCGTCACCGCTTCTTTTTTCTTCTCATATGCTTTCCCTGGCGGCTTCATCTTTTCTTATTCTTTCCTGTCTCTCCTGCCATAGCCGAGTTTGTCTCTTGTTTTCTTCTTCTATTCTTTTTGCATACTCGGCGTTAGTTTTAGCCACTTTCAAATTTGCCACTTGGTCAAGCCCACCCAAAGAGATCCCTCCTTTCTTCCCCCTGGATCTACGTATTCAATATTCTTGGCGGAGGCCTGGAGTCCAGCTTCTTCCTCCACTACGTTTCTTCCTCTACCTCTGGGGCGTATCTTGAATCGGGTCTTCTTCTTTTCCAAATGAGTGACCAGTGAGTAAGCTGTCGGTTGTCTGCTGCTGTCAGCCTTCTTCACCAAGATCTGAGTCCCAAGCTTGAGCCATAGACATATTTGCAAAGTATCCCTCGAGACTCCGCGTTTTAAATTCATCGACTAATCGTGGCTCTGTCCCGACATCCGAGATGGCATAGGTGTCTCTGTCTTGGAATGCCTCCGTGTTCTTTCAAGATGTTCATCACCCTGGCATCCATTCTTCCTTCCACTTCCTTCATCCCTGCTTCAATTGATTTTCTCTTTTCACCATAGATACAAAGCAGTGTTGGGTGGCGAGTCACGCGGAGTTTGCTTTGCTTATAATGTCACCGTGAGGACCTTGTTGGGGTTTGTGCAATCATCAATGTCACATCTGTGATCCTTCCCCTCAACAAGCTTTCCTTTCTTCTCGTTTCAAGACTTCCTCACCGATTTTCCCTTCTCAAATTTGCTCCTTTCTTTTCGGCTTCAGATTTTCTTTTTTAAGGTATTCCTCTTCCCCTTTTTGGCATCATCAAAGGATAGAGGAACCCCGGAACATCTTTGGCAAGCATGAAGTCGAAGTCTTCGATGGTTGAGTTACGCTTCCAAGTCAGCTGCGTTGTATGCGGCACGGAATTGGTCGAGTAGCGTTGGATTCTCACTGAAATCGGCTTCATCTCAAACCATGAGAAGGCTGAATTTTCTTGTCATGTGTTCTTCCAAACGTTGTAGATCATTTGTATTTTGCTCACGCAATGCTTGATCTCCGCGTGTGAGCTTCATGCATATGCTCAATGTGTTCTCTCGGCTTCGTCTTTGCATCGGCATTTTCAACTCTCCACACCAAAGACTTGTTGAACAATTGTCGAAGTATCTCACCTGTTCCACACGCATTGTTTCTTCTTTGTTGCCACCATTCCCTTATCCGAATGTTATGCCTCTTAAATCGGCTCTAAGGGTGGCATCTCTGTTGTCCGATCGCATGTCCAAAGAGGCTCGATGCCTCTCCATCCTTTCAACCTCGGAAAGAGTGCCTTGAACACTTCTAGAACTTCAAATGATTCTTCATTGCGGTGATGGCCATACAACATCGAAATCATAATCACCGGAACAATGGTGTCGATGGAAGAACAGGAGTTGGTTTGTAATAAGCGTGCTTGTTCGTTTCCGACTCTTCGTGAGTTACAGTATCTCCAAAGTGAGAAAGGGAAAGATTCTACAAAAGATTCATCACCGCCAACCGAGGATCATTCGATGATGAGCGGTGCGCGTGAAGTTCTTTTGGGAATCGATCCTGCTGCGGCTTGAGGAGCCTGGCGGTGTCTCTTGTTGGTGGGTTACTGTTGTGAAGTAGACCCGACTTGCCGAGCCTCAACATATCTTAACGCCTTCGTTGGTCTCACCGATTTCTCCATTTCATGGATGGTCCTCGGCCTTATCGAGCGTCATCGGACGATGATGAGATTTCCATTGGTGGCTCATCATCAAAATTAAAGGTTTGACGAGTAGTCTTGGGATCGACTTGCTCGTGCTTGGAACATCCGCAAATCGAGTCTTTTGGATTTGTCATGGGGATGACTTCGGCTTCTTCGCCTTCGATCCCGAAAAGTGACATCGGGGTTGTCCGGGAATCATGAACTGCGCTAATCTCCTTCTCGGATGGGTCGATGATACCGGAGGATGTTCTCTACTTGAAATTGTTTTTACGGGAAGTCTCAACCTCCCGTGGGCCTTCTTTTCCTCCGGCCAGTCTCTCTGCTGCGAGGCTCGGTCCTCCCTTTCGACAAATGATGTCGATTGTCTTAGGGTCTTCTGGTGGCATCCATTGGAGTCTCAACCCCATGGATTGCACTTTCATCGCCAGTGTTAACTCCCGGGGTTGTTCCTTCTCGTGCCTCGGCGCATCGGCGGCGTCATTAGCCTTCGGAAGCGATTGGCACCTCACCGAGATGGTCTCAATCAGCCCGAGCTTCGTTGATGGCAACTTGCGGTTCTTCTTGTGTTTGAATTTTCTCTACTTCGCCTCCTACATTCTTTGTGGAGTCATCTGCAAAGATCCTCCGACCTTGCCTGCGGTGGAGGGAAGTTTCCCCACCTGGCGCACACACCGAGTGACTTGAATGGGGTCACTCGTCTCCAAGATCCCTATTGTTTCGATTGATTGCTCGGCCGTTGGGGCGGTGGTAGCACACCTTCAATAGGGGTTGGCTCGACCGGGTCCCCACTATCCCGATTTCATCGCCATCTCCCTTATTGCCTTCTTTCGAGTGAGTGGAGAAGTGGTAAAGCAAGCAACAACAATGGCTATTTGTCTTTGAACCACTCCCATTGGATCGATTTCGGTTGTGTTCGGAGGACTCTCCTAGTCCCTCCATTAATCTTTGCTCGTGAAGGATTCTTGATTAGTGCAATGCTTGCCGCATTTGCAACTCTTACGTGGCGCTGACATTCTCAGGTTCCTCGTCAGCTCGGAGAAGACATCAAGGAGGATGTGTGTGTTACGTGGTGTCGTCTGCGAGATAGAAGGCGGTCTTGCCTTCTCACGTGCTTCTTCTTGACTTGCTTTTCTCTCTCCTTGTCCTTGTAGATCTGCGGGATGTCATGCGATTGTCTTCATCCAAAGTCGGGAGCACATGAGTTAATCCAAGGAAATTTAGTAGTTCCTCTTCTTCTTCTATGAACTCGGTCGTTGGAACTGTTCCTTGACTTACTCAACTTCCATTTCCTCCACTCACGCAGACGATTTTGGATGTCCGGGTAAGGTGGAGATAGGATCATTACATCACTATCCGCTCCTGGCGGAGTTCTTCTTGTGCTTTAGGCCGTGTGAGCTACAAACAGTGTCTTCGGGTTGCCTCTGCTGATCGCCTTGTGAGACTTTGGCTGTTTCATCAACTACATCCGGAGACTCTATTTCTCCATGAGTCTCCGTATTTGTGCTAGCCGAGTAATCGACTCGGTTTTCTCTGTTGGACTGCTTGACAAGTCTTCTTCGTCTCTAGTTTGTACCGGAGGGATTTACGGTTGAGACGGTGTCCTCTCGAGTCTTGGGCGGCGGGGCGTCTTGGTGTTTGTTTACGAGAGCTGGCCGTCTTGGCTTGTCGATTCTCCTCCTTTTGACGATCGGAGAAAGGTATTTGTGAGTCCTTCTCGACCGACGGCTGCTGCGGCGGTGACACGAGGTGTGACTCGATCTTTGGGGGGGAGCATGTTTGTTTTCTTTCTTTGGGCAAGGCGCAGATCTTTTTTGGCAGTGCAGGGCAAAACTCTTCTTGGAGAGGAAACATCTGTATCTTGGGGTCACTGATTCCCCTCATTGGTGTCGGCTCTCTTGGCGTAAGCTCTCTTACGAGCGCCGAGAGGTTAGCTCGAACATTCTCTTGTTAACATGGAAAGCCTTCCCATGTCTAAGAGGACTCCTTTCACCTCCAATAGCCAGACCGATTACTAGGCCATATCCTGGGATCCTCCAAATGAGCCATCTTCTTTGAAGGACTTGTTCCCCACGTTCGGAAGAGTCTGCTGTAGATGAACTTCGGCCCGATTTATCTTCTTTTCTTCGATGATTGCAGCCATCACAATCAGCTTTGCCTTTGTGATTGGTCAAAGCGCAAATTTGATGTCGATACATTTGGCAACTATGTCCAACAATTTGTGATAATCCTCCTTGTGATCTCTTGTTTTTTGTGTATATTATTTTATCGGCAAAGTCGGACTTGGCTATTTCTTTCCATGCGTCGGCCAAGTTTACATCAGCCTCTTTAATCTCGGATGCTCCTTCTGCTGGTAGTGAGCAATATTCACCAAATCCTTGGCGGTGATAGTCACCGCTTCCCGTGAACGATGACTTGATCCCTTCATCGTGAATCTCGGCATTCACGTAGAATTGTGCGACCTCCTCCACATAGGTCATCGGATATTCTAAGCGTTAGAAACGGTTTTAGTCCGGCGTTTCCAACTTCTCGGCGATTTTCTTCACTAGGGTGTCATCGGACCCTGCTTCACCATTCCGTCGAAATCCACCGTCGAACCGGTGTGGATTTGCTTTCCTAACTTGGTAAAGTCATAAGTTGGTGCCATTTCTCAGGATTATATCAAGGAAAAACTCAGAAATTGATTTGAAGGTTGATAGGGTTTCGAGAGTATTTTGCCTTTGCCTTTTGAGAGAAAGAGATGAACAGTTTTTAGACGCGTGAGAGAGAAAAGCTGACGAAAATGGTTTAAATATGGTTTATGAAAGGGCGTGCGGGGCGGTTTTGAATTGTGATCGAAATCAACGGCTTAGATTTCGCACGCCTATTGAGCATTTCATGTCTCGTATTTAATGCGGCAAAGATTTATATCCAATCATAAGCTTGGTGTGCGGCTTTATGTCCAGCACATCATCATTATGCTTTGACGTATTCCTTAAAACATTCCCGCTTAGTCAAAACGATTTGCGTTTTGTCACTTTGCTCATAAGTCATTCAACTTATCTCTTAGGCGATTTAACTCTACTTCTCACGAGTTCTCTTAGCGACTCGGCTCACCGACTTCGGTGTAAACAGTCTTTTCCTGATTGATTTATGAAATTTACATTTCACTCTTTTTCACCCCTTTTCTGTTCCATTTCTCTTCTTTGATTTGTCGAGTGTCATTTCAATTAGTGCTTAACTCATGCTTCGAGTTCTTCAAATCTTGACTCACATAATGGTTTTGTGAAGATGTCGGCTAGTTGTTTATCGGTTGAGATATATTCCAGGATGATGTCCTTCTTTTCAACATGATCTCTTATGAAGTGATATCGACATCAATATGTTTTGTTCTTGAGTGCAACACGGATTTTGAGTGATTGCAATTGCACTTGTGTTATCACACATGATTGGAATTTCTTTTTCTTCAACTTCATAATCTCTCATTTCTTTGTCTCATCCATAGGACTTGGGCTGCAACACCTTGTTTGCCAGCCTATGTATTCCTGCCTCGGTTTTGTAGAGGTGGCTATTGAGTTTTGCTTCTTACTAAACCAGGAAATTAGTCATTTCCTAGCATTTGACATGTGCCTCGAAGTGCTCTTCCTGTCCACTCTGCATCCGGATAGTCGAGTCACGAATAGCGATTAGCTTGAATCCACCTTCCTTTGGATACCATAGGCCTACTTCTTGGCTTCCTTTCAAGTATCTCAATATTCTCTTAGGCTTCATCATATGGCTCTATTTTGGAAGCAGATTGAAATCTTGCACATACACCTACAACAAAAGTGATGTCGGCACGCTTGCTAGTGAGAGATAGAGCAATGATCCATAAGTGCTCGTATCTTGTTTGATCTCTGAGCTTGCCATCTCGCATCCATGTCCATTTTGATCGATGTGTTCATTGGTATTTTTACGTAAGACTTCTCCTCCATACCAAACTTCTTCATTAAATCTCCTCGTGTATTTTGTTTGACTTATGAAGGTTCCATCCTTCAAATTTGTTTCACTTGAGTCAAGGAAGAATGTCGCTCTCCCATCATGCTCATTTCAAATTTACTTTGCATGGGGTTTGAAAATTTTTCACCACGACTCTTTGTTAGTGGATCCAAAAATGATGTCATCCACATATATTTGAACAAGCAAAGATACTCTTCTTGTCTTGAATTACGAAAAGTGTTCTATCTACTTTTCTTTTGTGAATCCATTTTCGATTAGGAATTGTGACGGTATCATACCATGCTCGGGTGCTGTTTCAATCCATACAGGGCTTCTTGAGTTTGTATACCTTGTCTCCAAGAGTCTTCCTCGCTCAAATCCTGGAGGTTGTTCAACATACACTTCTTCTTCCAATAAACCATTTAGGAATGCACTTTTTACATCCATTTGATATACAATGAAATTCTTGTGAGTCATAGGCAAAAACATCCTTATAGCTTCCAATCTTGCTACGAGGAGCAAATGTTTCATCAAAATCTATCCCTTCTTCTTGGCAATATCCTTTGGCTACCAATCTTGCTTTGTTTCTTACCACAGAGCCTTCCTCGTTCATTTTATTTCTGAATACCCATTTGGTGCCAATAACATTTTGATGTATGGGTCTTTGCACTAATTCCCACACTTTGTTCCTTTCAAACTGATTCAGCTCTTCTTGCATAGCTTGAATCCAATGTGTGTCATCCAATGCTTGTGACACATCTTTTGGCTCTTATTTATAGATGAAGCATGTGAACATTGCTTCTTGTTGAGTTCTCGATCTTGTCTTGACACCTTCTCTTATATCTCCAATGACAAGTTAAGTGGATGGTCTTTCACCATCTTACATCGTTGAGTGAGTTAGCTGATTGATCGACTTGCGGTTGTGTTCTTTGTCGTCACTCTCGTAATTACTTAGCTGCAAATTTTCCAAATTTTTTTTGAGATTCAAATATCTCATCTTCTTCGAATTGATAATTCGGCTTGACTTGAAAGATAGGGACTCTTCGTATGGTTGGATGATTCAACTTATCACCGACTCTTCAATGTCTTCTCCATTTACATTTGGCTCATCAATACTACATGAATGGATTCTTCCGTAACCATAGTTCTTTTGTTGAGTATTCTTGTTAGGAATTTTATTGTTTAGATTTTGATGAATGCCATGTAAAACTTAGAATAGAAAGTTGGCTCCCCAATTCTTGTTGTAAATTGTATTGTAACAATTAGAGCTGTGCCAAGGCGAGTTAAATCACCTACCCCCAACATGCAAGAAGTCAATCAAGACTGAAGGAAGACTCATTGCGAGACAATGAGTATGGCAAGAAGAGTGAGGGGAACTCTCTTGGAGAAGGTGAGATGCGGTGTGGAGCACTAGCCAAGTCAACTCAAGAAAAGCCAGTTGAAGTGACGAAGAGTCATCCACGATGATTGGAAGGCTGACTCAAAGTCACCTGGGAAAAGCAAGGAAATGCGGTCAAGTCGAGATAAGCGTAAAAAGAACCGTTGCACACGAGAAATCAAGAGATTTACTTAAACAAGTAATATCTCCATACCACCTTTCTCGGAGTGCTCGGTCGAAGCGTGCAAATGGAATGAACCAATGGGAAAAGCACTACACCGTGTCGAACTCGAAAAGGTGAAAGAACAATTCATACGAGGAAATGGCAATTCAAGGATCAAAGCCAACGATTGCAAAGTGACTTTCAAAAATAAGCCTATCTCTTCAACGGGCAAATTTTGAAAGTTCACTATAAAAGGAGGCGAGGAGTTTGTTTGAGAAATATGATGCATGAATGACACACACTTGAGATATACAAGCTTATTAGAAAAAGCTGAAACATTCTCAATCCTCAAGCCTACATTTGAAGTACATCAATCCAACACTCACCTTTGTGAAGGAAAGAGAACTTCAACCGATTGAAGAGGAAGATACTTAAAACAAGGGGTCTACATTCCGGGAAGGATTGTAGAAAGGTTCAAGGTGAACCAAGTCTTAAGCTTTTGGAGGGCTTGATCAAATCCAAAGAGCTTGAGCAAGTGAGTGTGTAGTAGCAAAGCGTTGTCCTGCTAGAAGGCCGAGTCGTCACGAGAAGCCGGTGAGTGATCAAGCGTCTCAGGCGAGTCCCTAAGGATCAAGTCGGCTGTTGTGATCAAGACTTGTATCTCGACTGCTACCACTCGTAAACGATCATTACTTAGTGGATTCCTCCGGGAGTTGGAGAAGAGAGGAGTAGAAGAATTACCCCATCTTCGAACCTCTATAAAAACTTTCTTGTGTCATTTACATTTCAAAGCATTTAAATTTACTGCACTTTTAATCGCTTATCTCTGTGATAAATTTGCTATCCATTTGATAATTTATAAGTACTAAATCAAGCTCTAAAATCTTGCCTAATCAAACATAAGGGTGTTAAGTCTTCCTTTGAAAACAAAACCACAAAGTCAAATTATAGCCAACAATTTGAGTTACTCCATTAACGGCTCAAAATGAAATCATAAGAGATTAACTCTACTAAGTGACTAATTCGATTGTCCATCAAGGACACACTGTGTAGAACTCAGTAGATTTAAAAAGACTAAATCGAAAATTTGGTAAGGTTTATTCAACCCCCCTTCTAAACCTTACACTTACACCCCTTAGGACCTACAAGTGGTATCGGAGCGGTTGGTTCATTGAACCCTCCGCACTGGCGTTCTTGAACTAGATCTCCAAACTTTTCAAAGTCCGCTTTAGTACTTAAATTTTCAAAACTCTCTTTATCATCAAAAGTCATTATCATGGAAGCAAACTTGACACGCATCCCTATGTTCACTATTGAAGAATTTGATGATTGGAAAATTCGTATGCGGGCTCATCTATCGACATTACATGATGAGATGTGGATAGTGATAGAAGATGGGCCTCTCGCAAATATTAAAGGTGAACACAATTTGTCATGCGAAGAGTTGCGGTGAAGGAGAAAGAAGATCTTTGCTCTAGACCGGTCGTGGTTGAAAAACCAAGAACCGAATGGACAAATGATGAAGAAAAAGGTACAACCTGGACAATGTAGCCAAGGACATTCTTTACAAAACCTTGACAAAGCCATGTTCAACAAAATTAAATCTTGCAAAACGGCTAAGGAAATGCAGGACAAGTTGACATTGATTTGTGAAGGCTCGAAGCAAATCAAAGAAAACAAATTATCTCGTGGGTACAAAAATTTGAAAACTTCAAAATGATCTCGGGAGAGAACCTGGATCAACCGGATGCTCGATTTCTGAGAAATCACAAATGAGCTGCACTTGGAAAGGAATATACGAAGAAATGTGTATGAAAATCCTAAAAAGTCTTCGGTGAATGGGAAATGAAGGTCATGCCTTTGAGCATTCCATGGACCTATCAAAGACATCCAACCATGAACTATTCTCGGACCTCAAAGCCTACGAGTTTGAGCTGAGAAGAAAGACCCGGAAGAGACAAATTGTACCCAAAACAAGCTGCTCTAATGGTTAAAGATGGGAAGAGAGGCTGAGGTCAAAGAAGTCATTGACCCGGAAAAATAGCCCGATGGTCAAAAGATTCAACAAATTCTTCAATAAGAACTACAAGAAAGGAAAGGGTGAATCCTCCGAGAAGACACTCAGCTCCCTCCAAATCAAGGGAAGACAAGCCAACCAAGAGAACGAGATCATCAAAGAATTGAGTATCAAAGGGGACAACTCAAGAATGGAAAGAGCATCAAAAGGTTGAATATCTATGTTGGAACTTGTAGACAACCAGGTCACTATGCCATTGATTTCCCATATCCTGTAGTCGGCAAAGACGAGGGATGAAGAAAGAAAGAAAGGTCTTGAGAGAAAGAAGACAAGAAAAGAAAAAGGCAATGATGGGCTGCGAGAGATCTAAAACAAACGACTAAGTCAAGAGAGACAAATTGATTGAGAGCAAAGATGAAGTGACTACTCAAGTGACTCAAGAAGAAGCCCTGATCTGCTTGATGGCCAAAGAACAAGACCAAGAAGATGAGGTACAATCTAACTCAACAAACTCAGACACTAGTGATAGTGACTGTGACACACACACTTCATCACCTACTGATCTTTATGATTCATTAGGCAAAATGATGAAAGATTTTGAACATATTAAATCCTCACACACACTATTGAATGAGGAAAACAGCCTACTCAAAAGTCAAAACTCAAAGCTGACTAAGGAGCTGAGTACTCTAAGTCAAATAGCTGTTGAAAATGAAAGTTTAAAGACTGAAAATGCTAAATTAGTAGCGAGAGATTCTTTGCTATAGAAAAGAGGGAGAATGACCTCAAGAATGTTATTGCCTCATTCACTAAGGCATCTAAATCATTGGATGATCTTATTATGAGTCAAAGAGAATGTGGAGATAAGACAGGCTTAGGATTTAATTCCTCTATGTCATGTCAAACCTCAAGAGTAATTTTGGAAAAAGGATCTTCAAGTCATGAAGAATCTGAAAAATCCAAAACTCTAAATGTTGCACACACATTCACTCCAAAGCACAATACTAAGCAAACTGGTCTTGGTTACAAAGGAAAAGGAAAAACAACCATTGAGTGTCTTTGAAAGGGCAGTGAGAAGAAATTCACCGAGTCCTCAAAGAAACTCCAAACAAAAAATACTCTGTAAAGAAAAACGAGCTACCAAAACCCCCGGAAAATCCATAAAAGAAATACATATGATAGGAATGGTAGAAAATATCCAAGCCAAGCGATTGGAATAATGTGAACTATCGGCATGCCTTATGGAATATAAGCCCCGATGGCAAAGGCCTAGAACTCGGCAAAGGCCATTCCAAAAGTATAAGAGCTTTCATCAGCACACTTATGCACCTAGGCGCTACACTTCAAAAACACCACAATTACCCAAGGAAGGCAATTGCTAAATCACATATGCAGGCATACAGACAAAAGAGACAAATTTGTATGAACCTAGAATCCCCAAGCAATTTGCCAGGATTAATTATGATTATGGCACTGATAGATGGCAACCCCTTAGAGTCAAATCATTTGGCTATAGGTTGGTTGGATCATCTTACAATTCTAACCCCTCAGGACCCGACAAGTATGGGTACCTAAAACTAATTTCCTTGATTGCAGGTTCAAGGAACAACTGAGTGCCAAGGAACCTGGTACATGGATAGTGGCATTGTTCCGGACATATGACAGGAAATAAAAGAAATCTGTCAAAATTCAAGGAAGTCAAATGAGCCAAAGTCATATTTGGAGGAAATGAAGCTCTAGTGAAATAAGAGGCATTGGATCCATCAAGAGGAATGGATTAGAAATCACAGATGTTGCATATGTTGAAGGACTCAACTTCAACTTACGAGTATCGAGTCGCTCGTGACAAGGGCTACAATGTTGGATTCAACATGGGTATATGCCAAATCAAGGATATTGAATCAAATGAAGTTGTCTTTGCAAGGAAGTAGACAGAAGAATATGTATGTAGTGGATTGGTCAATGCAACACCCAAAGACTGTCTACTAGCAAAGAGCACACAATCAAGTTGGGTACTGTGGCACAAAAAGCTGAGTCACCGAATTTCAAAACAATTAACAAGCTGTTCAAGAAGTCACCTTGTAGAAGGACTTCCAGACTCGAGTATACAAAAAGGAGTATATGTGATGCATGTCGAAGGGAAAACAAATCAAGTCGTCATTCAAAGAAAAAGACATGCCCATCCTCAACAAGAATATTGCATCTGCTTCATATGGATCTATTTGGCCCAAAGGAACCAAACAGCATAAGTGGAAAGAAATACACCTTGGTGGTAGTAGATGACTACTCAAGATATACATGGACAATATTCATGCAAGAAGAAAGAAACTCTACAAAAACTACCACAGCTGATGAAGAGGATTCAAAATGAGAAGAGTCAAACCATTATCAAAATAAGATCGGATAGAGGAACCGAGTTTGTAAATGGAATAATAACTCAAGATTGTATTGAAAATGGTATTGGTCATGAACTATCAGCAGCAAGGACTCCACAAAGAATGGAGTTGCGAGAAAGAAGAACAGAACCCTCAAAGAAGCGTAAGGACCATGTTAATGGCGGGGTTACCAAAGATTTTGGCTGAAGCAATCAACACAGCTTGCTACACCAAAACAGATGTATGATAAACAGGCAGCTGACAAAGACTCCCTATGAGATCCTGGACTGGAAGAAAACCAAATGTTGCATATTTTAGAATATTTGGATGTAAATGCTTCATTCACAACAATGGCAAAGACAACCTTAAAGGCTTTTGATGCTAAAGCTGATGAAGGTATCTTCTTAGGGTACTCAGCTGAAAGCAAAGCCTCTGAATACTCAACAAAAGAACTATGGTTCTGAAGAATCCATTCATGTAGTATTCGATGAGCCAATGTAAATGGAGAAGACATTGAAGAGTCAGCTGATAAAATGAATCATCCAACCATACAGAAGAATCC
The DNA here is from genome assembly GCA_016081115.2 of Rehmannia glutinosa. Lineage (NCBI taxonomy): Eukaryota > Viridiplantae > Streptophyta > Magnoliopsida > Lamiales > Orobanchaceae > Rehmannia > Rehmannia glutinosa. The sequence goes on along the minus strand of CM071929.1, from coordinate 138,480 downwards.
CTATCTTTGAAGCTGAAGCTGGGATTATCAATTGAGAAGAAGATGAGATAGTTGAATCTCAAAAGCAGCTGGAAAATTTACAGCTAAGTGATTATGAGAGAGCTGACCACAACAACCACAGCTGCAAGTCGACTGAATCGGCTAACTCACTCCAACCTGATGTAAGATGGCGAGAGACCATCCACCAGAACTTGTCATTGGAGATATAAGAGAAGGTGTCAAGACAAGATCCAGAACTCGGCAAGCGATGTTCACGTCGCCCGTCACCATAGAAATAGAGCGAGATGTGTCACAAGCATTGGGCGCCTTGGATTCAAGAAGCTATGCAAGAAAATTTGAATCGAGTTTGAGAGAAAGTAAAGTATGGGAGTGGTCGCAGACCGGCCGTAATGTTATTGGAACCAAATGGGTGATGAGAAACTTCAAATGAGCGAGAGGAAGGAATACTGTGGTAAGAAACAAAGCAGATTGGTAGCGAAAGGATGTTGCCAGAAGAGGATAGATTTTGATGAAACATTTGCCCTGTAGCAAGATTGGAAGTATAGGATGTTTAACGCAGCAATACGTAGC
>CM071929.1:90262-137810 GCA_016081115.2 Rehmannia glutinosa | reverse complement strand
TAAGACATCAAGGAGAGGATTTAGGTGAGCCTCGTGGTGTCGTGAGATAGGGCAATACTTGCCTTTTCACAAGTGCTTCCTGGCTTTCTTCAAATTTTGCTTTTCTCTCCCTCCTTGTCCTCCAGAGATCTCAAGTGTATCCACGGAATGCCTTCATCTGTAGCCGAGCAACAAGAGATAATCTATGAAATTTAGCGGCCTTCTTCTTTCTTCTATGAATTAAAGCCGTTGAACTGCTCTCGATTTGCTCACTTCCATTTTCTCCACCACGATTACTACAAGTCCGGTAAGGGAGATAGGATCATTACATCACTATCTCATTGGGCCGGTTCTTTCGCGCTTCACCAGGATGAGCTACAAACGTATTCTCGTCATCAGGCTGATCACCTTCAAAGCAGACTGGCCGCTTCATCAATTACATCCGGAGACTCTACTTCTCCAAGAGTCTCCTAGATTTGTGCTAGCCGAGAGCTTCCACTCACCGGTTTCTCCTGCTCTGACTGCTTACAAGTCTGTTCTTAGTTTGTACCCGCGAGGGATTTCCTCGCCCAGGAAGATCATGGTCCTCCTCGAATTCGCTACTTCTCGTGGCCGTGCTTGTGTTCAGTGTTTCAGAGCCGTCATTTCAGCTGGTTTTATCTCCTGGCTCCATCGTGTATGAATTTGTGAGTCTCGACCATTCGTCGCAGGGCAGTGGACACGGTCACAGTAAGAAAGCATACTACCGGCCGGGGCGTGATCGGCAGTAAAGGCGAGCATGTTTGGTTTTCTTTGGCCGCAGGGGCAAGAGATTTTGGTAGCCGCAGGGGCAAGCTTTCTTCCTGCTGGAGAGGAGCAGAATCGTGTCTTCTGGTCACCGATTCCTCACCGGTGTCACTGGCGACGCCGCTAAACGAGCACCGGAGAGATTAGCTCAACATCATCCTTCTTTAACATGGAAGGCCTTCCATGTCTAAACAGGTACTTTTCACTTCAATAGCTCGCCAATCACTGTGCCATATCCCAAAGATCCTCCAAATGACCCATCTTCTTTGAAGGACTTGTTCCCTACTGCGTTAAGCAGAAATCTGTGTAGATAAACTCAGCCATTTATCTTCTTTTCTTCGATTATTGCGCCCATCACAATCAATTTTGCCTTTGTGATTGGTCAAAATGTGCCAAATTTGATGTCGATGCATTTTACGGCAACTATGTCCAACAATTTGTGATAATCCTCCTTCAAAGCTTCTTGTTTTACTGTGTATATTATTTTGTCAAAACGCGACTTGGCTATTTCTTTCCATGTCCAAGTTTACATCACTCTTTGATCTCGTATGCTCCTCTCCGGTAGTGAGCAATATTCACCAAATCTCATGGCGATGATAACGCTTCCCATGAACAGATGACTTGATTCCTTCATCGTGAATCTCGGCATTCACGTGAATTGCGCGACCTCCTCCACGAGGTCATAGGATATTCCAAACAGTTAGAAACGGTTTCGACCCCGACGTTTCTAACTTCTCCGCGATTTTCTTCACCAGGGTGTCGTCGGACCTATCACCATTCCGTCGAAATCCCGAACCTGTGGATTTGTTTTCCCAACTTGGTAAAGTCATGCGTTGGTGCCATTTCTCGAAATAATTTCAAGGAAAAGTTCAAATTTGATTTGAAGGTTGATAGGGTTTCGAGAGTATTTGCCTTGGCTTTTGAGAGAGAGAGAGATTGAACAGGTTTTTAGAAGTGTGAGAGAGAAAACTAACGAAAAATGGTTTAAATATGGTTTATGAAAAGGCGTGCGTGACGGTTTTGAATCGCGGATCGAAATCAACGGCTTGGATTTCGCACGCGTATTGAGCAGATTCATGTCTCGTATTTAATGCGGCAAAGATTTATATCCAATCATAGGCTTGTGTGCGGCTTTATGTCCTGACACATCATCATTGTGTCACGTGTCTCTTAAAATATTCATTAAGTCAAAAACGACTGCGTTTTTGTCCTCTTTGCTCATAAGTTATTTAGCTTATCTCTTAGCCGATTTAATCGCTTCACATTTCTTAGTGACTCCTGTCACCGACTTGGTATAGTCGACTTTTCCGATACAAATTTGATTCTTGAGCTAATTTTTGTTTTCGAAACTTTTTCACCTTCTTTCCCTGTTCCATTTCTTTTCTTTGATTCTTCTTCCGTCTCAACAAGCTCAATTAGCCCCAACTCATGTTTGAGTTCTTCAAATCTTGACTCACATAATGGTTTTGTGAAGATGTCGACTAGTTGCTTATCGGTTGAGATATATTCCAAGATAATGTCCTTCTTTTCAACATGATCTCTTATGAAATGATATCGACATCTATATGTTTTGTTCTTGAGTGCAACACGATTTTGAGTGATTGCATTGCACTTGTGTTATCACACATGATTGGAATTTCTTTTCTTCAACTTCATAATCTCTCACTGTTTGTCTCATCCATAGGACTTGGGCACAACACCGCTGCCGCAGCTATGTATTCTCGCTCAAATTGAGAAGTGGCTATTGAGTTTTGCTTGCTAAACCAGAAATTAACTGTTTCCAAGCATTTGACATGTGCCTGAGTACTTTTCTGTCGCTCTGCATCCAAAGATAGTCAGTCCAATAGCCAATTAGCTTGAATCCACCTTCCTTTGGATACCATAGCCCTACTTCTTGGTTTCCTTTTAAGTATCTCAATATTCTCTTTAGCCGATCATATGGCTTCTTTTGGAGCAGATTGAAATCTTGCACATACACCTACAAAGAAAGGTGATGTCCGGCTTTGCAAGCCGTGAGATAGAGCAATGATCCAATAAGTGCTCAGATCTTGTTTGATCTACAGCTTGCCATCCGCATCCATGTCCATTTTGGTCGATGTGTTCATTGGTATTTTTACAAAAGACTTCTCCTCCATACCAAATTTCTTCATTAAATCTCTCGGTGTGTATTTTGTTTGACTTATGAAGGTTCCATCCTTCACTGCTTCACTTGAAGTCCAAGGAAGAATGTCGCCTCTCCCATCATGCTCATTTCAAATTTACTTTGCATGAGGTTTGAGAAATTTTCACACAGACTCTTTGTTAGTGGATCCAAAAATGATGTCATCCACATATATTTGAACAAGCGTACTCTTCTTGTCTTGAATTACGAAAAGTGTTCTATCTACTTTTCCTTTAGTGAATCCATTTTCGGTTAGGAATTGTGACGGGGTATCATACCATGCTCCGGGTGCCTGTTTCAATCCATACAGGGGCTTTCTTGAGTTTGTATACCTTGTCTCCAAGAGTCTTCCGCTCAAATCCTGGAGGTTGTTCAACATACACTTCTTCTTCCAATAAACCATTCGAATGCACTTTTTACATCCATTTGATATACAAGTGAAATTTTTGTGAGCAAAGATAGGCAAGAAACATCCTTATAGCTTCCAATCTTGCTACAGAGCAAATGTTTCATCAAAATCTATTCCTTCTTCTTGGCAATATCCTTTGGCTACCAATCTTGCTTTGTTTCTTACCACAAAGCCTTCCTCGTTCTTCTTATTTCTCGAATACCCATTTGGTTCCAATAACATTTTGATGTATGGGTCTTTGTACTAATTCCCATACTTTATTTCTCTCAAACGATTCACTCTTCTTGCATAGCTTGAATCAATGTGTGTCATCCAATGCTTGTGACACATCTTTGGGCTCTATTCGAGATGAAGCATGTGAACATTGCTTCTTGTTGAGTTCGATCTTGTCTTGACACCTTCTCTCATGTCTCCAATGACAAGATCGGTGGATGGTCTCTCAGCCATCTTACGTTAGGTTGAAGTAAGTTAGCCGGATTCAAAAACTTGCGATTTGTGTTCTTTGTGTTGTCGTGGGTCTCTGCGTGATCACTCACCGCAGATTTTCCACCGTTTTTGAGATTCTCGCTATCTCATCTTCTTCAATTGATAATCCCCGCCTACCAAAGATAGGGATTCTTCCTCGTGAGGTTGGATGTTTTAAACATCACCTGACTCTTCAATGTCTTTTCCATTTATGTTTGGCTCATCGAATACTACATGAATGGATTCTTCTGTAACCATAGTTCTTTTGTTGAGTATTCTGTAGGCTTTGCTTTCACCGAGTATCCTAAGAAGATACCCCTCATCAGCTTTAGCATCAAAAGCCTTTAGGTTGTCTTTGCCATTATTGTGGATGAAGCATTTACATCCAAATATCCCGAAATATGCAACATTTGGTTTTCTTCCACCAGATCTCATAGGAGTCTTTGTCACCGCTTATTTATCATACATCTGTTTTGGGTGTAGCAGTCGTGTTGATTGCTTCACCCAAAATCTTTTTGGTAACCCCGCTTCAGCAACATGGTCCTTGCCGCTTCCTTGAGGGTTCTGTTCCTTCTTTCTGCAACTCCATTCTCACTTGTGGAGTCCTTGCACTGATAGTTCATGACCAATACCATTCTCAATACAAGATCGAGTTATTATTCCATTGACAAACTCAGTTCCTCTATCCGATCTTATTTTGATAATGGTTTGACTCTTCTCATTTTGTATTCTCTTCATCACCTGTGGTAGCTTTTGTAGAGTTTCTTTCTTCTTGCACATGAATATTGTCCATGTATATCTTGAGTAGTCATCTACTACCACCAAGGTGTATTTCTTTCCACTTATGCTTGCTTTGGTTCCACTGGGCCAAATAGATCCATATGAAGCGGATGCAATATTCTTGTTGAGGATGGGCATGCCTTTTCTTTGAATGACGACTTGATTTGTTTTCCTTCTCGACATGCATCACATATGCTTTCCTTCTTGTATACTGAGTCCGGAAGTCCTTCTACAAGATGACTTCTTGCTAGCTTATTAATTGTTTTGAAGTTCGTGTGACTCAGCTTTTTGTGCCCACGGCTTAACTTGATTCAAATTGCTCTTTTGCTAAGAGACAGGTGCTGGGTGTTGCAGTTGACCAATCCACTACATACATATTTTTCGTCTACATCCTTGCAAAGACAACTTCATTAGATTCAACATTTTTGATTTGGCATATTCCCATGTTGAATCCAACATTGTAGCCCTTGTCGCAGAGTTGATGATGCTTAGTAAATTGAAGTTTAGTCCTTCAACATATGCAACATCCGTGATTTCTAAACCATTCCTTTTGATGGATCCAAAGTGCCTCTTATTTCACCAGAGCTTCATTTCTCCAAATATGACTTTTGCTCCTTTGACTTCCTTGAATTTTGACAGATTTCTCTTATTTCCCTGTCATGTGTCCGGAATGTACCACTATCCATGTACCAGGTTCCTCGGCATCACTTCCTTGAACCCGCAATCAAGAAATTAAGTTTTAGGTACCCATTCTTGTCCGGGTCCCGAGGGGTTAGAATTATAAGATGATCCAACCAACCTATAGCCAAATGATTTGACTCAAGAGGTTGCCATCTATCGGTGCCATACTCATAATCAATCCTGGCAAATTGCTTTGGGGAGTCTCCAGTTCATTACAAATTGTCTCTTTTGTCTCAGTATGCCGCATATGTTTTTAGCAATTGCCTTTCTTGGGTAATTGTGGTGTCTTTGAGTGTAGTGCCTAGGTGCATATGTGTCTTTGATGAAAGCTCTTATGCTTTTGGAATGGCCTTTGTTGAGTTCTAGGCCTTTGCGCTTTTGGGCTTGTATTCCATAAGTCTCAGCCGATAGTTCACATTGTTCGATCGGCTTGGCTTGGATATTTTCTACCATTCCCATCATATGTATTTCTTTTATGAGTTTTAAGATTTTTGGTAGCTCGCTTCTTCTTTACTGAGTATTTTTCATTGGAGTCTCGCCGAGGACTCCTTTGAATCTCTTCTCACCGTCCTTTCAACACTCTCAACTCGGCCGCTTTCCTTTTCCTTTGTAACCAAGGCCAGTTTGCTTAGCATTGTGCTTTGGATTGAAAGTGTGTGCATCATTTAGAGTTTTGGATTTTTCGGACTCTTCATGACTTGAAGATCCTTTTTCCAAAATTACTCTTGAGGTTTGACATGGCACAAAGGAATTAAATCCTAAGCCTTGTCTTGTCTCCACATTCTCTTTGACTCATAATAAGATCATCCAATGATTTAGATGCCTTAGTGAATGAGGCAATAACATTTTTGAGGTCATTCTCCTCTTTTCTATAGCAAAGCAGCAATTTCGCTATTAATTTAACATTTTCAGCCTTTAAACTTTTATTCTCATCACTATTTGACTTAGAGTACTCGGCTCCTTAGTCGGCTTTGAGTTTTGATTTTTGAGTAGGTCGTTTTCCTCATTCAATAGTGTGTGTGAGGTTTTAATGTGCTCAAAATCTTTCATCATTTTGCCTAATGAATCATAAAGATTAGTGGGTGATGAAGTGTGTGTGTCACGCTACCACTATCACTAGTGTCGAGCTTGTTGAGTTAGATTGTACCTCATCTTCTTGATCTTGTTCTTTAGCCATTAAGCGGATCAAGGCTTCTTCTTCAGAGTCACTTGAGTAGTCAGCTTCACCGCTCTCGAGTCACTGTCTCTCTTGACTTGGTCAAGTTTCAAGAATCTGCCATCATTGCCTTTTTCTTCTCTTGTCTTCTTTCTCAAGACCTTTCTTTTCTTCTTTCGCTTCGTACTTGTTGACTACAGGATATGAGCAATCAATGGCATAGTGACCTGGTTGTCTACAATTCCAACATAGATATTCACCTTTTGATCACTCTTTCTATTCTTGAGTTGTCACCCTTTTGATACTCAACTTGTTGATGATCCGTTCTCTTGGTTGGCCTATCATCCCTTGATTTGGAGGGAGCCGAGTGTCTTCGGAGGATTCACCCTTTCCTCTCTTGTAGTTCTTGTTAAAGAATTTGTTAAATCTTTTAACCATTAGGGCTATTTCTTCTGGGTCAATTGCCTCTTTGACCTCATTTCTCCTTCCGTCTTTGACAACTAGAGCAAATTGCTTTTGGGTACAATTTGTCTCTTCCTCGGTCTTTCCTTCTCACCAAACTCGTAGGCTTTGAGGTCCGAGAATAACTCATGATTGGATGTCTTTGATAGGTCCATGGAGTGTCTCAATGCCATGACCTTCATTTCCCATTCACCGAAGACTTTTTAGGATCTTCATACACATTTCTTCTCGTGTATATTCCTTTCCAAGTGTAGACACTCATTTGTGATTTCTCAGAACCGAAGCGCCCAGTTGATCCAGGTTTTCTCCGAGATCATTTTAAAATTCTCAAATTTTTGTACAAACACCACCGATAGTTTGTTTTCTCCGATTTGCTTCCGAGCCTTCACAAATCAATGTCGGTTTGTCCCAAATTTCCTTAGTAGTTTTGCAAGATTTCACTTTATTGAACATGGCTTTGTCCAAGGTTTTGTAGAGAATGTCCTTGGCTACATTGTCCAGGTTGTATCTTTTTCTCGTCATCATTTGTCCACTCAGTTCTTGGTTTTTCAACCATGATCGGTCTTGTCGATCTTCTTCCCCTTCAAACAGAATCTCTTCGTCAAATTGTGTTCACTTTTAATATTTGCAGAGGCCCATCTTCTATCACTATCCACATCTCATCATGTAATGCCGATAGATGAGCTCAGCATACTAATTTTCCAATCATCAAATTCTTCAATAGTGAACATAGGAATGCGTGTTAGATTTGCTTCCATGATAATAACTTTTAATGATAGAAAAGAGTTTTGAAAGATTAAGTACTAAAGCGGACTTTTGAAAAGATTGAGATCTAGTTCAAGAACTGCCATGGGGGGTTCAATGAACCAACCGCCTGATACCACTTGTAGTCCCAAGGGGGTGTAAGTGTAAGGTTTAGAAGGGGTTGAATAAACCTTACCAAATTTTCGATTTAGGCCTTTTAAATCTACTGAGTTCTACATAATTTGTGTCCTTGATGGATACGAATTAGTCCTCAAGAGAGTTAATCTCTCAATGCATTTCCGAGTTAATAGAAGTAACTCAAATTTTGGCTATAAATATAAATTGACTCACCGTGGTTTTGTTTTCAAATGAAGACTTAACACCCTTAAGTTTGATTAAGCAAGTTTTTACACTTGATTTAGTACTTATAGATTATCAAATGGATAGCAAATTTATCGCAGATATAAGCAATTAAAAGTGCGAAATTTAAATGCTTTGAAATGTAAATGACACAAGAAAGTTTTTATAGAGGTTCAAGATGGGGTAATTCTTCTACTCCTCTCTTCTCCAACTCCTGGAGGAATCCACTAAGTAATGATCGGTTTACAAAGTGGTAACGGTCCGGATACAAGTCTTGATCACAACAAATGACTTGATCCTTTGGGACTCGATCAGACGCCTTGATCACTCACCGGCTTCGTCGACGACTCGGCCTTCTTCACAGGCAAATGCGCTTGCTACTACAGCCACTTGCTCAAGCACTTTGGATTTGATCACGAAGCCCTCCAAAAGCTTAAGACTTGGTTCACCTTGAACCTTTCTACAATCCTTCTTGGAATGTAGACCCTTTTCGTTTTTCCTCTTCAACTGATTGAAGTTCTCTTCCTTCACAGGTAAGTGTTGGATTGATGTACTTCGAGATGTAGGCTTGAGGATTGAGATTGTTTCATTATTGATAAGCTTGTATATCTCACGTGTGTCATTCATCCTCTTTCTCAAACAAACTCCTCACCTTTTATAGTGAACTTTCAAAAATTTGCCCGTTGAAGAGATAGACTCATTTTTGAAAATCACTTTGCAAAATCGTTGGTATGCGCTTCTTGAATTGCCATTTCCTCGTATGAAATGTTTTATCACCTTTTCGTAGTTCGACACGGTGTAGTGCTTCCCATTGGTTCATTTCTTTTGCACGCTTCTCGGGACCGAGCACTCCAAGAAAGGTAGTATGGAGATATTACTTGTTTAAGTAAATCTCTTGATTTACGGCAACGGTTCTTTTGATTATCTCGACTTGACCGCATTTCCTCGCTTTCCCAGGTGACTTAGAGTCGCCTTCCAATCATTTGATGACTCTTCCGTCACTTGACTTGAGACTTGCTTCTCTTGAGTTGACTTGATGATGTTCCACTCACCGCATCTCACCGCTTCTTCAATGAGTTCCCGTTCATTTTTTCTTTGTTGTACTCACTGTCTCACAGAAGTTTTCCTTCAAGCCTTGATTGTCTTCTTGCAAGTTGGAGCGTAGGCGACTTAACTCACTTGGCCACTCTAATTGTTACAATACATTTCAAAGCAAGAATTGGGAGCCAACTTTCTATTCTAAGTTTTACATGGCATTCATCAAAATCTAAACAATAGAATTCCTAACAAAGAGCAAACTCCCCGGAATTTTCCAACTACCGGTTTTTTCCTTTATCGTTAGGCCTTTTCTTGAATTACTTGATGAGCCGTGCTCCATCAAGTTCGCTTTTGACTCCATAGGGACAACTTTGGACTTAGAGTCAATCCTCCTATTTCTTCCTCCTCAATTCCGAGGTTTGACAATCGATCATCTAGTCCCATCTCCTTTCACTTATGTTTGAGATAATTCTTGAAATCCCTCCAACTTGGGGTAATTTCTCAATCAAGGCGGCCACTGGAATGCTTTCGCAAAGCCATTCCCTCGGCAGAGATTTCATGTAGGATCAACTGAACTTCAACTTGTTCCATCACGGTTTTAGAATCAACCATCACAATATCCAAGAACTTACCGACAACAAATTTCTTTGTGCCGCATCCTTGGTTTTGTCTTTTCCAAAGAATCCCACAATTCTTTGGAGGATTTCACATCACAATACACACTGTAAAGTGCATCACTAAGTCCATTTAGGACATAGTTACGACACAGGAAATCACCTTGACCCCATGCATCAAACGCAACGCGTTTTTCAGCATTCGTTTCGTTCTCAGCAACAATAGGAGCGTCCTCGGTCAGATACTTCGCCAAACTCAGGGTAGTCAGGTAAAATAATATTTTTTGCTGCCACCTTTGAAGTCGAAACCCATGAATTTTTTGGGTTTCTCAGCTTGAGCAGGAGGGATGATTGGGGTTCTGCTTGAGCTTCCCATCGTAAAGTTCGGTAATTACTTTGTGATTGTTGATTACAAAAGTTACAGAATCGGAAATGCATTCAAAATGGCAAAGAACAGAAACAAAGATTACATAAAATGAACTAGTTATTACAACTTGTCAATAGAACTTTCAGAAGCCGAGTCGAGACGAATCTCTTTTCGCAAAGCAATTACGTCCCGGCTAGTGCTCACGGTTTGACGTATTGCTTCCAAAGATGAAACGACTTACGCTTACTTAGTAGACCACTAACACGAAGCACCTTCAACTAAAAATGTCTTTGACCAAGGTTCTTTGGACTTAGTGCGAGAATGCGAGAAGATGAGTGTATGTTTTTTTATGGAGTAAGAATTCTCTATCCCAAACTGCAATGCACAAACATGTATAAATAGCCAACCATTCCACCTGCAGGAGAAAAAACTGGGTAGTGGGCATTAATCACTTGTAACAACCAAGATGATACATCCCACTATCGCATAATAATCATGTAGTGGGCTAACTTCAGTGTGACCACCACTGCGGGAGTTACAACTCAATGATCACACGAATGACACCTACAATGTCCGTATTCATTGGCTCCAACAAGATCCAGCCAACAAACTAATTTGGGCCAAACCCATTTTCTTCGAGTGGCAAAACTTTAGTGGACCTGACCCGGCCCAATAGGGTCGGCCCGCCCAAGCCCAATCCCAGACCATGCCCAAGCCCAAACTCCCCCCCGGCCCACCGAGGCCGGGGGCGGGCGGCGCAGTGACCCACTTGTGTTATAGTTTACACAACCTATAACACCGTACTCAGATAAACAATGATTTGTATTCCATGTGGGATAAGGCAAAACATTTCATCTCCCTTTACATAATCTTTACATAATGCCCATTTATGTGGCTACCTTCGTGTATTAATTTCTCACTCACCGAAATTCGTTTTTGAGAAATAAAAATACTACGCACATCTACTCGAAACGTAGATTAATAATATATAATTTAATTCCTCCGCACTTAAATATTTAGCCACCAAAAAATTATTCAAAGTCGGTCGACACCCTTTATCAAAACCAAAATTTCCAACAAGTGTAGCGTGCTATTCACGTCACGTAGCCCTAGTGCACATAACACAAATTAAGATCGGCGGACCCACACATGAAGTGTACCTACTATACGAGAGGAGAGCATAAGTCTACCAGGGAGGTTTCATCCTAAAATCAATTAGCGATATGAGATCGTCAATTCATTAATCATCATCATATGATCCTCCATGACCAATCACATCATATCGATTAGCAAGACTTTGGGCCGAAAATGGGGCCTCGCTCGATACCGTATTAAATTCGGGGGACTTGATATAATCTCACACCAAGCATCATACCGAATACAAGAGAGAGAGAGAGAGAGAGAGAGAGAGAGAGAGAGAGAGAGAGAGAGAGAGAGTCTTCACTAATCGAGGCTCCATCATAAAACCAATTCTTTGATAGGAGATCTTATTTGGCTTATATGATAGACTATTTTCTTCAAATTAATTAATGTAAGACAACTCACAATCGATTATCTCAATACCGATAGTATCTCATTTTACCATAGTGAACGAACCAAAGTATATGAATACTGAATTTTATAAGAATGATTTCTTAGAAACATGGTTTCAGCGAATTGATTCTGTGAAATTTGTTATACATTAATATCCCAATCACATTTAAAGATAAACCATAACAACAAGAATTAAGCTGGATTTTAAAAATATTTTAATATGTAGAAAAATGGAATAGATAATTCAATACCAATTAGAATAGCCTCTTTTAGCTTCTGAAACTATTTGTAAGCCACAAATTCGGTCATGGTCCATAACTTGAGTCCTTTTTGGACATACTTATATCAATCAACACGGTCTAACAAGCCCAAGATGCCATTGTCAATTGTCAAAATTAAGAATTTGAATTACTTCGAGAGGGACAACAATGCAATTAATTTTTCACATAAGTTAACACAAAATGTTACTTCAATTGGTTCACTTCACACAAATACAGACATAATTGACCAAGGACCATTGGCGCTCGATTTTTTTTTTTAAATCGAACAATACAATGCACCCAAATATGATAACGTGTATGGTAAATTAAGCGACCAAATTAGTGAATTTAGCATAAGAATTTTCCAAGAATGTATAAAGGAGAAAAGGCACAAAAAGAGAAAAACTCATGGATTCTCTAGAAAAAGATTGAGAATTTTATTTTTATTTTATTTTTAATTCGTTTTGATGGGGACATTTTGTGGCATTTGGCACAAAAACAGAAACTGTGAGTGAATGTTGGGTATTAATTTGTTGGTCAAATATTATTTTCCCTGAAGAAGTATATGTCCAAAAGAAGCAAACAATCAAGTACATTATTAAATTATTATCTAATTAATACAAAACCACAGGTGGCTATATATTTAACTTATCCAATTGAAAGAAACTTATATGGTATTTTTTTTCTGGGTCCGGGAGATGTACGAGTAGTGGAATTTGATCTGATGTCAATAGATTTAAATGACAAACTTATATAAAGTTAGTTGAATAGCTAGGTACTCACATTTCAGTGGAATTAAAAATATCGATTTTGGAAATACATATAGAACTTCTTTTTCTTTTTTATGTGAAGCACATAACTTTATGGAAAATAAATTACTCTTATGGGTGAGTTCACATTGATCATTTTTTTCTTAACAAAAGAAAAGAAACTGAAAAACTGAATGGCTTTACGACCTTAACTTTACTAATTAAACCTCAGCTTTCAATTAGAAAAAATAATAAATTAAAACTCAGCTTTATTTGCAGAGTACTATATATTTGCCTATACATTTTTGAGTTTTCTCTCTAAAGTTTTGGCAGTTTTACCAATTGTCATCACCTATCAGTATACGGTATATGACTTGATTTTATTTAATTTATTGCCAAGAAAAATAATCCATAAATCAATTTTGTGGTCGTGATATCTTATAAGTACATTATGTCTATGAGTCTATCATACCACATGACTACATGAGTACAATTAGTGACATCCAAATTCTCTATTTCATATAGTATTTTATTTTATATTTAGATAATGTCAATACACGTCATAAATACATTAATTACATTATTTATATGATATGCATATGTACTAAATATAAATATAATGATAATAATAGTAAAATATGTAAAACATCACTGATCACTTAATATAGGAACTTCGTTTTTTTTTTTTTTAAGGAAAGAACTTCGGTTTTTATGAATTGACTATTTGGTAAAGACTAAATTTTGGCCTTTAGCCTTTTAGTATATAACTATTAACTAGTGTGGAAGGTAAGAATGTTGTTACATTCTTTCTTTTTCAATGCATGCTTTTGAATTAATAATTTGATAATGAAGCATGTTTTGCTCGAAATGAATTAATCATTGATATTTTTCAAGAAAGACAGATTTTCTCCTTGTACATTTTCATGATAGTTATTTCTTTCAAAAATTGGTGGTGAGATGACCAGTCGTCCATACCAGACACCATTTACGACACCAGGCACACCCTTACCGTTGACTGTCCTTTTGCAAGGAAATCAATGATTGACTAGGACATGAATTTTGCAAAAGAGAACACGTGTACAATTCAGAAATAGGCGCTTGAAATCATGTGTTTTTGTGTGTTTGTGTATGTGTGTATATATATATATACATGCTAGAACTACACCTGTATATTACATAAGATTTGTTAAAAAATAATTTTTTAGTGTCATAAATTTGTTTGTGATAGTTATAGGAGATACATAATACTAAATAGAAATACTAAAAAGAAATTCAAAATTTAGAAGAGTATCATACAAACAGTACAACTAGAGCTGGCAAAATCCAGTCCGACCCGAGGTTTGAGCTGAGCTGTAATATTTCAAGCCCGGAAAAATTCGGGCTTTCTTGGCCCGGCCAGATTGGCCCATGGGCTGGGTTTAGTCCGACTTTTGGCCTAGTTTTAATGTACAAAATGTATACATGGGTTGGGTTGGGCCATGCATTTTCGCGGCCCGACCCAACCCGAAAAAATTCAAAAGATTACCAACATGTAAATTTTTCAGAAAAATACAAAAAAGGTTACCGACGACATTGGTTACCGTAAAAATTAAAAATACTAATAATAAAAAATTCCTTAGGGATTTTTCGTCGGTATTACGATGCATTAATTATCTCGATAAAAAATAAAAAAAGAAAAGAAAAATAAAAAACTTTATAAAAAGAAAAAAAAAATGTACGTCGTCGTCTACAATTTTTTTATTTAGTTACTGTTTTTGTCTTGACCTATTTTGTGATACTAATTAACTGAATAAATCATTGGCATTGTTTAATAAAAGCGACATAATTTTGTGTACAAAATATAGCCAAAAAAGTATTAGAATTAATTAAATATAATCTAACATATAGTAGTAGAGTGATACCTATTTATGTTATAAAAGAAATAACAAAACAAAAGTGATACTTAAAAAGCGCTACTTATTTAAAATTGTTACATATAAGTGTTACATATTGATAAAATGCTACAAAAGTATTACATAAATATTATAATGTAAAAAATATTACAAACACATGCTACATAATGTGTCTTATGTAAAAAGTGCTACAATTTTGTGTTACCTAATGTGATCTATGTTGTAGTGTCATTCACTTCAAAAAATAGGAAAATATCTATTTGAAAAAAAATATCATTCTTTTAAAAATATTTTCTAAAGTACATCATACAAAATAAAATGATATAAAAATGAAGCCTTTCTTAATCAACCCTATTATACTAAAAGAAAAAACACAAGCTGCCACATGTCGTCACCTCTCGCACTGGTATACGTGTCAACACCTAAGTCTTTCAAATCCATGTGTCACCTTCATATTTAGCCACATGACAAACAATGTCACCACCTTATTGTTCCAATTATAAATTGATTTCCTATCAATTTATCATCAACTTATTAATTAAATTTTCGTATTTCTGTATATAACTATTGGCTCAATTGATTTTCCTTATAACATATTAATTAATTTTTCGTATATAACCATTAACTCAATTAATTTTACCATCCCTAGCTCCTATAGATATACATGGGATTAACTCTTATACACCATATTTCTTACTAATTAAGGCTTATACCATATTTCTTCGTAATTAACCTTTATACACCATATTCCTTCCTAATTTAGTCTTATGCGCCACTTAAGGCAGAGTCAATGACAATTATTAGAATAATTGATTATTTTAACTTATATTAAGAAATTAATTGATAAAATTAAAAGTAACTTCCTAATTTGGGTATTCTTGATTTTTAGGATTTTATTTTATCTGGTACAATTGTTGATTGATAGTTGTATACAGAAATCCAATTATAATTATAATTGTAACAAACGGTGTTTGCAAATCCAATTTATAATTAAAACATTAGAATTATTCCAATTTATAAGTAGCACACCGTGTGTGCAAACATTTAAATTTCAAATAAGGCAATTTCCACTTATTGTTTGTTTTGCCATGACTGTAAATAAGAGTCAGGGTCAAACACTTTCACATGTTGGTTTGTACCTACCAAGACCGGTATTTAGTCCACTACAAGAAAATAATCAAATTCCAACAAAATAATTCCAATGAAATACAAAATTGTTGGAATTTTTAAAATTCCAATGTAAATTCCAATGCTACATTATACCATTGGAATATTCCAATGAAAATTCCAACAGTAAACAAAACCGTTGGTATAAAATGTTGGAATTCATGTTGGAATTTAAAATTCCAACGGAAATTCCAACACCACAACTAACCGTTGAAAAATTCCAACAGTGATTCCAACATTAATAATAAACTATTGGAAATACTATTGGAATTTTAAAAATTCCAACAGAAATTCTATCATTAAAACATACCATTGGAAAATTCCAACAAAAATTCCAGCGGTAAACCAAATGTTGGAATTAATCGTTGGAATTTTTGTTGGAGTTTTTAAAATTCCAACGGAAATTTCAATGGTACAACATGTTGTTGGAAAAATCCATTGGAAATTCCAATATCATTGAAAAATTTCAATAGAGATTAAATGATTTGATAGTATAATCCATATCAATAAATTATATATTCTCTTTTGGAATCAATCATATTGAAACTACATGGTTAAATGTGCTTGACTTGGGACAAATTGATGATGGGTGACCTATTGGGAGGTTAAAGATATTAGATAATGAGATAAATAAATTAAATATTCCAACAGATATATGTCATTGACTAAATTCTAATAGTATAATTTCATTGGAATAACCGTTGGAGTTTTTTTTCCAATGATTAAATATATTTCAATGGTATAACTCTATTGGAATTAGTGTTGGAAAAAATGTTGGAATGACGAAATTCCAATGGAAATTCCAATGAAAAAATATTCCAACGATGCATTTTATGTTGGAATTTCCGTTGGAATCGATAATTCCAACGGTAATTGGCCAAATTCCAACATATTTTTCCCGTTGGAATTTCCTTGTAGTGGTCATGGTCAACTTTATGTGGCTATATCGATAGTTAAGAGCAGAAATGGTTTAAAAATTCTTCGTTGTGATAAGGACATCACAGTTGGAAATAAAACAAATAATGTAGTTGGTTTGTATCTACCAAGGCCCGTATTCAGTCATGGTCAACGTTATGTGGCTAAATCCATAGTTAAGAGAAGAAATGGTTTGAAAATTATTTGTCGTGATAAGGACGACACAATTGGAAATAGAACAAATAATGTAGTTTACAAATAAGTTATTCAGAATTTAAAGTGAATTATTTGTATGATACTTTTATAGGTTTTGGATTTCCTTTTTATTTCTTTATAATTAGTACTATTTTCTATCTCTTCTAACTATCACAAACAAATTAAGACACACATGTGTTGTTCTAGTATATATATATATATATATATATATATATATATATATATATATATATAGGGAGGATCAAGTGAGACCATGTCTCTAGGTGAGACACAATGGACTAATCTCAATCATCCCCCACTATTAATCAATGGGTATGATTTAATGGATAAAAAATATATTAAAATATTAATTTAATCAATATAAGGGTAGTAGGGTAAAATAACATAACAAGTTAGTTACAAAAATGGAATCAAATCTCTTTCTCTCTCATACATCTCCTAATTTCAATTCCCCATCTCACGTCTCTCTCACTCTCTCTCTCTCTCTCTCTCTCTCTCTCTCTCTCATTCCTCCATTAACGCAAATAAAGAAAACCGTGAAGAACTTGAAAATTACGCTTCATGAAAATTACAGAGAGAAAAAACAAGAAAAATCGGTGTAATATTATAGAGAAATAACGAATGTGAGTTCGAAAACTAAATATGCAACAAAACTCAACTAAATATGCATTATCCAAAACTATCTATGCAAGCGTAAAAACTAATATGTAGTACAATATATCCAACTATGCAAGACATCATAAACTATGCAACAAAATCAACTAACTATGTATTATCTAGAAGCTATCTATGCATTGTGGAATAACTAAATATGCAAGACATTATGTAACATCCCATTTTTATAATTTCCAAAAGCAACATCCCATTTTCATAACTAAATATACATTATATTGAAGCTATTTATGCGATGTAGTATAACTACATATGCGATGCGTTATATTCAATTATGTCTTATTTTCGTAAAACAATTGCAACAAAATAACTAAATATGTATTATTTGATGTCTAATTATGCGAGAAGAACCCTAACTATGTTGTAAAATAAAAATATTTGAAAAAAACAAAGTTCCTTAAATTCCGCCACAAAATCCTATGAAAGTGTCAATTTCACCCATAAAATCCCAGCTGGGACCACTAATTTGAATTACAAAATTACAATCTTACCCTTAAAATCAGCGAAAATTAGGAAATAATTAAAAAAACTGAATTAATCACATGCCTTCATTTTTTAAGATCAATGGGTAAGATGAGTCCACACTGTCTCACCTAGGGAGGGTGGTCTCATTTGAACCAAATCCTATATATATATATATATATATATATATTCCAAAATGATATAGATTTTACAAGTATGCTATATAAGAATTAAGATTTCCATGTAGTTATGGACTCATCTAACTTCCAAGTAGTTTTACAGGAATGTCATACGAGGCTACAAAAAATAACATTATGTATAGATATGATACTTGAATATTTATGGGATTATTTTTTACATTTTGGATAAGGTTGTCGATTAGAATAACATCTTTCACAAATCATTCTTATTATATCTTACCTCTTAGATAAGACTGTCGAATTATATCTTACCTAAAATTACAAGATTTATATTTTGGATTATTTGTTACCTTTTAGATATATCTATATACATAAGTAAAAAAAAAACAGATTTTATCTATATTTTTGGATTATTTGTTATCTCTTAGATTATATATGGAAAATATAAATACATATATAGGGTTGCCACATGGATAAATGTGAAGCTGGCATGCAGAATTGGAAGAATGAGGAGTTACCACGTGTACCGGAATAGTGAGGTAATGTCGCGTGTCATATTTGTTTTTTCTTTTAGTATATAAGGTTGATGGTACTGTTTGCTATATTTTGCACAAATGCAGTTCTTTCTATAATACAGTCTCATGTGTATAATCTAATAAATGTATCATATGTTTAAATAGAATTTTAATTTCAAACCTAAATCCATAAAAAGAATCCATATTTTGTGTTTCTTAAAATCCGTCTTATTAACTTAGATTAATGAAACGGTCTCATGTAAACCTTATCTCTCTCCATTCTATGTTGGTCTTAGGGAGTGTTCTTAAACACTAAAAAAATTAATTCTCATCGTATCTCTTAATTGAAAAAAAAAACGTGTTTGCAATATTAGGGAGTGATTGCTTGACCTTTCTTCAACTTCTTTCTACTTTAAGAAAGAATGGTGTGAAAGTTTTGCTTAGAAAAATAAGAATGAATCTTGAAAATGTGATTGATGTAAGATGAAAATATGATGATGATAGTTGATGGTAGAGGTGTTCATCAAATCGAATTCTGAATTCTTCGACTTCCTCGAATAATTAAACAAATGGATATTTTAAAACTCAAACTTGAAAGTTGACCCTGATTCGATTAAATACGAACCAAGTTTAATCAAATTGGATTTGTTGAATTTCAAATCAAATTCGATTCAATCCACAAAAATCGAATTTGTCGATAAAATCGGGCAAAGTTCAGATTCAGACCCATATTTTCGGATCTAGAACTCACATTTTCAAGAAAAATTTTAATTTCTTAAACAAAAAATCATGTAATTAAACAAGATCATAAGCAAACTATACAGATTATCAAAATCATATTGTTACTTTAAAGATGTCAGAAAAACTAAAAAAAAAGATTTCTAAGACTGAAATCTCTTAAAATCAAAAGCATATTGTTCCTTTAAGTTTAAATACATCGTAAGATATTAAAAAAACTAAACGAAAATTTACTAAAATTTGAAATGAGAGTGAATTGTAAAACTAGCTATGACCAATGCTATAATTCTATTGCAATAATTATATTATAATAGCCATGTGAAACTACATGTTCTTTCTATATCAACTAATTATATTATTTTCCTATTTGCACATCCTAATTATATTTGTATAATTTCCACATATAATATATAAATTATATTAATAATTTTAATTATAATTAACTTTAATTAGCCATAGTTTCAATTTGAAATACGAATAGGAATCGAAATTCAAATTAAATTTACTCAATTTCACCTCTAATTAGAATTTTCAAATAGAATTCAAAAAAAAATCCCCAATTCATTATTCGATTCAAAATTTGAAAATTCTATTTCAAATTAAGTCTTGAATTTGAGTCGAATCGAATTTTGAATTCATTCAAAAATAAAGACCCTTAGTTGATGTGATGGTTTCTCTACCGTAATAGTGATTAGATGTGATAGATGATTTGAAAAATAAGATAGAGTGAATGGTGTATTTGTGATATGATTGCATAAAGATAATAGTTGATGTGATATTTTTTGTAAAATTATAATTGGATATGATTAATGGTTGAAAAAGTGAGAATACATGAATAACATATTTTTTGGAAATTTCACAGACTATCGCATGTTGGAGCATAAATATTTATTGATAAAAAATTTTGCAAATTTTTTTGACAAGCAAGCGATGGTAGCTTTTGCTTTTGTTTTTACATCATTCAATCAAAATCTAAAAGTTGGGGGTCGTGTACTTCTATTTCCGAGAAAAATACTTTCGATATCTTTTTTTTAAAAAAAACAATTAGTTTGTTTTTGACATTCTTATCCTCAAACTTTTATCGTACTCCAAAATTATATTTTTTTCTTCTTAATTACCCATATCTTTTATGGGTATTTTGTCTTTCTATCTAAAAGCTAATTTTGAATGTGTTTTATTTTTTCAACCATTTCAGCTTTAAAATTCAAACACTACCAAATTCTAATTCTCGACTACTTTTACTTAATTATACTACAATAAACAACTTATTCAAAAAAGCAGAGGTATTTACAAATAGTTATTTTGCCATACAGTCCTCTTTGTTGATGAGTCATCATCCTGAGAACACTCTAAATTATGTTTAAAGAGTCAAAATGTTCATATATCAAAATTTATTTCAAGATGAATTATATTACTCTTGTAGTAGACTCTAAAACTAAGTTTATAACGCCCGATATAAATATCTCAACAATCATACTCTGTAAAACCCTAAACAGTCTATGTACCATACTCTATCATCATCCGTCTGCTTTAGGTACAAATATCCATACTTCTACCATTTTAACATACACCGTTTTATAAGAAAAATATTATCTTTATTTATACCGACTTGAGCATTGAAGCTAATCCTGAGGATCTTAATAGTTTGTGTTAGATAAATATTTTTATCAAGATTTTGATGATTTTGTTTAAATAAGTTTTTATACCAAAACAATGTTAATAAATATTGTCCAAATACTCCTAAATGATTTAAAATGTTTTTGTTAATTTTTGGAGTATTTCTTAGAATTTATTTTTCGATAAAAATAGACAACACTTTTGATGGTTTTGTTTAAATTAGTTTTTGCACCAAAACAATGTTTATAAATGTTGTCCAAATACTCCCAAGTGATTTAAAATGTTTTTACTAATTTTTTGGAGTATTTCTTGAAGTTTATTTTTGATAAAAATCGGACAACATTTAAAATTGGAGGTCGACCGGTCGCCCAAAAGGTCGACCGGTACCTGAATAGTGCACGAATTAAAACAGAAAGTTACATACTTGAAAAACTGAAGAGGGAGATGTTAGATAAATGTTTTTATCATGATTTTGATGATTTTGTTCAAATGAGTTTTTATACCAAAACAATGTCCCTAAATGTTGTCCCAACACTTCCGATCGATCTAAAATGTTTTTACTATTTTTGGAGTATTTCTTGAAGTTAATATTCGATTTAAAATTGGACAACACTTTTGTTTCAGTTTCGACCGGTCGCCCTATAGGCAACCCGTACTGAGTTGAGTTTTGAAACAAAAAATGGGACGTAAGAAAAAAGTGCGGGCAGGGCGACCGGTCGACCGTGGGTGGGCGGCCGTGTGGTCGACGGCCGACCGGCCGGGCGACCTGCACTGCAAGTTGGATTTTTGTTCCGGACTTCTCTCTGTTTCGTAAAAACGCTCGAGGCAACAACCACAATGAGAGGGCGACCGGTCGCACCGCACCCCCTTCGACCGGTCCCCCGTGTAAAAATTCGCAGAAATTCAATTTCAATCTTATCTCTGCGCGACCGGTCGAACCCCATGTTTGACAAAGAAACTATCCGCTTGCGTTTTTCGCATGCTTTTTCCCTATTTTGTGGGATTGATTTCTAACAGCTATATTGATGATTTTAAATGGTTTCTTTTGCAAAGAAATCACTCCCCAAGGAGGAGCCAATGTCCGGAAATCAAAGCCAAGACCTCTCCTATAAATAGAGGCTTCATTCAAGCAACAAGATACAACACTCTATACAAGCAAAGAGCAAACAAAGCAAACACTTTCATATATCTTGTTGTATTAGCCTTAGCACTTTCACTTGCACAAATTTGAGGTCTAGGCTTTCAATTCTTGATTACACTTGTACTCATATTGTATCAATCATTATTGAGTTGTAATCTTGATTTTGGTCATCATTCAACACAAGACATCCTTGTGAGTATTCTTGTGGTAAGAATACACTTGGGTGATCTAGGTGATAGGTGTTTGAAGGTTGTGGTAATCTTCAAAGGTGTTGTAAAAGGATTGTGGTAATCCTCAAGGTGGTGTAAGAGGGTTGTGGTAATCCTCAAGGTGTTGTATTAATTTTTGGTAAATTAATAAAATCTTTTTTTCTTTTGAAATCCATCCCTGATATCTTTGGGGTGGTAGAGGATTAGGCCCTGGTGGGTTGAACCTCTTTAAATCGACGAGTGTTGTTTTATTTCCGCATTTACATTCTCGTCTTTGGTTGAAAAAGAGGGCAAAATCTGAAAAACCGAGATAATCTATTCACCCCCTCTAGATTATCGTAGCCACTTGGACTAACAAGTGGTATCAAAGCCAAACTCTTTGGCTAGCTCGTTCCGAGTAAAGAGGAAAGATCCATGGCTACGAATGACGCTTATCTCACCACCGCGCCTCCACCAACAAGCCACCATTGTTCGACGCCAACAACTACGCATTTTGGAAAGACCGTATGGAGTGCTTTCTACAAGGGTGCGGATTTGACATATGGAATGTGGTTATTGAAGGAGTTGATCAACCAACGAAAAAAATGGAGGATGGCACCTCGACTCCTAAACCTTTCAAGGAGTTCGATGAAAATGATAAGAAGGCTTTCTCTCTAAACGGTAAGGCCTTAAATATTTTGCATTGCTCACTTACCGCCACCGAGTACAATCGCATACGAGGCATAAGGTCGGCACATGAGGTTTGGGAAAAATTGGAGACTATATATGAAGGGACAAAGAAGGTCAAGCAAGCTAGAAAGACCATGCTTGTTAAAGACTTTGAAAACTTTAACATGTATGATGGTGAAAGCATCTCCAAGATGGTGGAAAGACTTGACAACATTGTCAATCCTCTTGTGGCCCTCGGTAAAGTCATCTCCGGAAGACAAAGTGACTAAGGTATTGAATGCTCTTCCCGGCTCATGGTCCGAAAAGGTGACGGCAATCACGGAAGCACAAAATCTTGAGACACTCAAGTTTGACGAGCTCATCGGGAACCTCCTCATCTATGAAGTCTATCTCAAGGAGAGGAAAAATACCAAACCAACCATCAATCAATCGGGTATGCAAAATATTCCTAAAGGTCTTGCTTCCTCTTCTAATAATGCATACTATGATAATGATGATGATGATGAGAGACGGCCGCACTTGTTCGAAAATTTGCAAAATTTGTGAATAAAAATAAAGCAAGAAAACCAAGAGATAATGCTTGCTTTAAGTGCGGAAAGCCCGGCACTTCATAGCCGATTGCCCAAAACTCAATGAGGAGGAACAAAAGAAAAAGAAGCTTTTTCCGAAAAAGAAGGCTCTAAATGCGGATGTCAAAACTTGGGATGAGCTACTCGAGACATCCGACGAGGAAGGTGAAACCGAACATGGTCTTATGGCTATGGACGATGAAAATAATGAGGTACGCTCTAACTCCTCTACCTCCTCCTTAGTTGATGAATTGCAATGTGATTTTGATGAGTTGCAAAATGAATTTCAAAAATTAATTGTTAAATACAAGAGTTTAAAGAAGGAGCATAAAGAGCTTAAAATAGAAAAGGATAAATTATTTACATCTTATGAGACTCTTGATCATGTTCATGCTATTACCCTTACTCAAATTCAAACTCTTGAAACCGAGAAACAAATGCTCACTAATGATATTGATAATTTGAAAAAGGATGTGCATCGTTTTAATTTAAGCACGGATAAGGTTACTAAAATTTTAGATGCACAAAGAGGTGAGCATTCAAAACAAGGACTTGGTTACAAACCATTTCAAAAAGTCTTTAAGAAAAATAACCAAGGTCCGACTTTCATACGTGCTAGTAGCTCTCATACTCCTACTTGTTTTTATTGTGGCAAAATTGGACATTATGCTAATAATTGCAAATTGAGAAATAGCTCTAGTTATATTTGGAGACCCAAAGGTCTCAAAACTAACCCCCATGGACCCCAAAATTATAGGGTACCTAAAAGAAATGATTTTGTAGGTAATAGGGGCTATAACAACCATGGAGGATTCGAAATGGCTCGTTGATGGCTCTTTAGCTACTCTAGAAAACCATAGGCAAGTGCACCTATCGTTTTGTAGTATAGATTATTGAGTACCGAGTGTCATTCCCACGAGGATTGTAAGTACTAATAATTACCGTCTTTTTGTTATTTAATCTAGCAATTTTCAGAGTTTTGTTTGTTTAATGAAAATGAAAAATAAAGAATTTTAAAATAATTGCAACTTACAAAAGATCAAATAAAAATAGATTGTAGAATTAAGAAATCAAGAGCTAGAAATGTGTTTGAATGTAAATCCTCTAGAATGTTTTTGTGATTTAATAAGATAAAAATACAACCATAATCCCTTAAGCAAAAACCAACTCTTTTAGTAAAATCTCATGTTTCATCGATCGTAGAAATTCCCGATTTAAGTTAAACCCTCTATCGAGCGAATAACTTCTAATCTCAAGTTGATTAACTGAAATCTCTTTCTAGTTAAAACCCCAAGACAAAGATTATAACGATTTGTGAATTCCCATATTAGGTTTGACCCTAATCCGGAAGATTTATGTCGTCCCATATCTAGGATTGCATGCAACTCTTTTCACTTATATAGGTTCTATTTCACCATGAATCTCTCGATTTCCCGGATGAAAAATAAACTTCAAATCAATATTGCGTATACCAATTTGAATGAATAAAGCATAATATAAGTGAATCACACAAAACATGAAGATTTTATTAAAAACATACAATCCTTAATCACAAATTCATTCTAGAGTTCATTACATTCAAACACTAGAAATTTAGCTACACATGGCTTTGTCAAAAGAGTATACTACACAAGAAGATATGAATAAAATGAACATGGTGTACTTAGCTCTTATTCAAGACCAATATAAGACTTCCTCCTTGGTTGATTGCAATGATGTTGAGCTCCAAGCATTCTCCTCTATTGCTCTTCAACTTCCAACTCTACCTCTCTTTTATCCTCTCAATGTATTTTGCTTTGAAACTTAGAATATACAATGAATATACAATGAATCTCTCTATCAATGAATACTATATGAATTTATATCTCTCTTCCCAACTCAAACTCTTGGTTTTTATAGGCACCATTTTTGTGAAAGAACACATCAATAATGCTAACAAATGCTCCATTTCCATGGTTGTTGGTTGAATCATTGTGTGCACATTCATGGTTGAGTTGGTTGAATCATTGTGTGCACATTCATGGTTGAGTTGGTTGAATCATTGTGTCCACATGACAATTGAGGGAATAATAGAGTTTGGTGCATCAAAATGAGTTGTAAAAGTTGCTCAAAGGTTGTCAAAAAGCACAAGGGAAAGTCTCCATAATTTCCGCCAAAGAAAAACTGGGACTAAAAAGCACGCCCGTGCTTTCAAAGCACGGCCAGGCCGTGTTCGCGGATTTTCGAACACGGCCGTCTTGAAAAGCACGGCCTGGCCGTGTTTGGTACGCGTCGGTCGAAAAATTTCTCGTTTTTGACTTTTAAAAAGCACGGCCGTGCTTATAAACACACCCTGCCCGTGTTTGTCCGAAAAGGCCCCGAAATGACGCGTTTAGCTTGGGATTTTGAGTGTTTTTGCATCCGTAAACCCCGGGTATGTTTTGACATGAAACCATGGCCCAAAATTCACCAAAACAGCTCCAAATCATCAATCTACACCAATAAAAGCACCTCGAGTAATGTGAACCATGTACAATCAAAAATTTATGAAACTAACAATAAAATAACTCAAATCATACTTAAATATACACATAAAACATGCATAAAAAGACCCTTATCAAACCACCTCCAACTTTGAACTTTGCTTGTCCTCAAAAAACATTAAATCAATAAGAATGGTTCAATAAATTACAACACACAAGGATTTTTTTTTTTTCAACACATTGAACACAAGCGATCGAGTTCTTAGCTTTCTCAACCCGAATTAACCATTCAAGAAAAAAACACAATTTTTGCAAAACGATCGATCATCAAGAAAGATCGTAACATCAAAGGCATTATTCAAACTTGAAATCATCACTCCACAAATATTGATAGTTATGAATAACTTCAATTCAATAATGTCATGAAAATACAAGAATTCAATGGATCATTGTAGTTAGCCTACTAGTCATATAACCAAGCTTCTTGAACTTTTATTGGAATGAGAATTCAAGGAATATACATTCTCCCTTTCGATTTTTTTTTTTTTTTTTTTTTTTTTTTTTTGGTAGTCCTTTCGAGGCATTCTTCCACTAGGTTTATATTTTGAATTTTCGTTCAAACACTCCTAGGGTGGTTTCCCATACTCATATTTGTGTCGCCGTTTTACGTAAAAAGACAAACATGGGCTCATGAATGCTCCTAGTTACTAAGCAACAACAAATAGAAAGTATAACCTCGATTGGATTCCCTTTTTTTTTTTTTTTCATTTGTTTTTTTTTTTTTCACAAGCTTGGTATAACAACTAGTTAACCACCACTAAATCATGAATTCTCAAACGTTCATAACACTAAGCTTTGTCGTAAATGCCTTAACAAATCAAGTATTATGGAGTTGGAAATCTCGTCAAAATTTAGCACACATCTACATCAATCTATTCTAGACAATCAATTGCTTCACATTAAAAACATAAACCGAAAAGTTAATTTTGGTGTAATTGGGCTAAGTTATTGACTAACAAACACTCAATTTGTTAAAAAATTACCTCTTTTCGACAAACTAAAAATAAAAGCAAGCACACACAAACTAAGAATGTAATTGCACCCACCTCCAACTTTAAAGGTTCACATTGTCCTCAATGTGAAAGAAAGAGATGAATGAACACAAACAAAACACTCAAAAATCAACCACACTAGAAGAAAATAAAAGAGGTAGAAAAGAAAAATACGACCTTACTAGAAGAGTGAAATCAAGATTGAGCGACCATTGGGTTGTTTAAGATTTTAGACCTTCATCGGCATCTTCATACCTAATCAAGGATACACAACTCGAATACCGTGAAATCATCAAATATATATATATATAATTTTTTTTTTTTTTTTTTTTTTTTTTTTTTGATTTTTTTATTTTTTTAATAAAAACACGGCCGTGCTTAAAAAGCACGGCCGCGGGCGTGTTCAGATGTTTTTTTTCTCGGCAAAAAAAAAAAATTTTTTTTTTTTTTTTTTTTTTTTTTTTTTGAAAAACACGGCCGTGCTTGAAAAGCACGGCGGGGCGTGTTCGATGCGAATTTTTCCTAAAAACTTTGATTTTTGAACACGGCCAGGGTGTGTTCGCGAATGGGTGACGAATACGGCCGTGCTTTTTAAGCACGGCCAGGCATGTTTTTTTTTTTTTTTTTTTTTTTTAAATTTTTTTTTTTCAATCCCTAAGCAATAAAAAAAAATTAAGTAAGAGAAAATGCACACAAAATGCCAGTTGCCTCCCTTAGCGCTTCTTTAAAGTCGTATACCTGGACCGTTTACCCAAATGTGGAGATTAGTCGGGTGGAGCTTTGGACTTATGAAAATCCCTTAGGTATTTAGTAGTATTACCTCCAACTTTATGCTTCAAAATGTGATCTTTGAACTTTCCGGTCCCCTTTTCGGGCATAAGCTTCCAACATGGACTTTGAACAACACTTTTCTCCAAGAGATTTTTAGATGTCTCATCGTGCAACGAAATTGAAACGGCAAAACGAACAAGTAGTATCCTTTTCAATATCAACATGAATTTTAAAAATTACTTGTTCATCTCCCACCCTCAAAATTAATTTTCCTCATGCACATCAATGATTGATTTTGCCGTAGCCAAGAAAGAACGCCCAAGAATTAGAGGAACCTCAATATCATCATGCATGTCAAGAATAACAAAATCAATCGGGAATGTGAATTTATCGATCTTGACTAACACATCATTAATAATACCTCTAGGATGTTTAATCGATTTATCGGCTAAGTGTATGTCCATCCTAGTAGGTTTGATTCACTTAATCCCATATGCTTGAATGTTTCATATGACATCACATTGATACTAGCTCCTAAGTCACTAGTGCTCTATCAACAGTAAACCATCAATTGTACAAGGGATAATAAAACTTCCTGGATCATTACATTTTTGTGGTAGATTATTGGAAGAACATTTATCATTCAATTGCACATTTGATAGTTCGTTAAGCTTATTTTCATTAGAAATGATGTCATTTAGATGCTTAACATGCTTTGAAAGAGGTTGAACAAATGGAATATTAGTATGTAGTTGCTTGAATGACTCAAGGTACTTACCAAATTTGTCCTCCCTTC
Organism: Rehmannia glutinosa; assembly: GCA_016081115.2. NCBI lineage: Eukaryota > Viridiplantae > Streptophyta > Magnoliopsida > Lamiales > Orobanchaceae > Rehmannia > Rehmannia glutinosa. Next base: position 109,263 of record CM071929.1, on the reverse strand, counting down.
TATCTTCTTCTATCTTAGACTCCTAAGGGATCTTGGGCTTGTATTCGCGACCACCTTTTTCATGGGCTTTTCTTCGTGTTTGTCGTCCTCCACATATTTCTGTATGGTGGCGTTGGCATAATCATGATCATGTGGAAAACTGATGGTGATTGCCTTTACGTGCTCCCTTGGGTTTGGCTCGGTGTTACCTGGCAAACTTCCTTGTGGCCTTTCGGAAATCATTTTTGCAATCTGTCCTATTTGGTTTTCCAGATTATGGATAGATGCCTCTTGATTTCTTAAAGATGTCTCTACCGCTTGGAATCGAGTATCTGTTGATTGCACAAACTTTGTTATAAGATCTTCCAAGTTAGGCTTACCTTGATTTTGCTGAACTCCGGAAGGCGTGTGTAGGTTAGGATTGGGATTAGGCCGTGGTTGACCTTGATTTCCCCAACTGAAATTAGGATGTTGTCGCCACCCAGGATTGTATGTGTTGCCGTAAGGATTATTTGGGTAATTTCGGCTTGATTCCCAACGAATTGGCCTGTTCACTTGTGGTATTGTGTGTGGGCGGATCCGATTATTATGCAATCCCCGCAAGTTTCACAAGATAAAACGTGCGGTGGTGGTGGTTTAGAGTGCTAGATCGTCGATCTTTTGGGTCAAAGCTTCGACTTGTGCAAATAGTGTAACCACCGCATCCGCATTATAAACACCCACTGTTCTATTAGGTTTACCTCAATGCGGATTGCCATTGATAGCCATTCATGGCCATTCCCTCTATCGATCTTGAAGGGGAAACCCGTGTTTTATTGTTCAAAGTTCCCCCGCACGATCGATCATTTGCCTTGTTGACGAGTAGCCCGTTGTAAAATGTTTGGACTTGCATCCAAATAGGAAGACCATGATGTGGGCATTTCATAACAATTCTTTGAATCTCTCCCAGAAGTGTCGCATAAAGGTCTCGCTGTCTTCTTGAGTGAATGAAGAGATTTCATTCCTCAATCGTGCGATTTTGGCTTGGTGGAAAATACTTCAAAAGGAACTTTTCCCCATGATGCTCCATGTTGTGATTGTTCCTTTGGCAAAGTATTTAGCCATTGTTTAGCACGCCCCCAAGAGTAAATGGGAACAGGCGTAAACGGATGGCATCATCGTGAGACCCCATTGATTTTGAATGTATCGCAGATTTCGAGAAAATTTGCGATATGATTATTCGGATCTTAAATGCCTGGTAGGCCGTCAAATTGAACAAACTGTTGCACCATCCGAATGACATTTGGTTTTATTTCAAAATTATTATCAACAAATGGGCCTCACGATACTTAGACGATGTGCCGTCCATGGATGGTTTGGCATAATCGCACATAGTTCTTTGTTCATCCGCCATGTCAAATCTTTGCTTTCGTTAATATCTTCTTCGTGGTCTCAGATTAGTACTTTCCTCTCGTGTTGCTGCTACAGGCGTCTCGCGCTTCCAAATTCGGCGACGTGGCGGCATGCACTGTGGTAAACAAGGAGGATAAGTATAATCCAAGACTTACAAAGATAGATACCTAGAAAGACAATTAATGAAAAATAATAAAAAAATGATTAAATTAACAAAAATAAGGTGTTCTTAATATTACAATCCCCGGCAACGGCGCCAAAAACTTGATGGCTCTTTAGCTACTCTAGAAAACCATAGGCAAGTGCACCTATCGTTTTGTAGTATAGATTATTGAGTACCGAGTGTCATTCCCACGAGGATTGTAAGTACTAATAATTACCGTCTTTTTGTTATTTAATCTAGCAATTTTCAGAGTTTTGTTTGTTTAATGAAAATGAAAAATAAAGAATTTTAAAATAATTGCAACTTACAAAAGATCAAATAAAAATAGATTGTAGAATTAAGAAATCAAGAGCTAGAAATGTGTTTGAATGTAAATCCTCTAGAATGTTTTTGTGATTTAATAAGATAAAAATACAACCATAATCCCTTAAGCAAAAACCAACCTCTTTTAGTAAAATCTCATGTTTCATCGACCGTAGAAATTCCCGATTTAAGTTAAACCCTCTATCGAGCGCGAATAACTTCTAATCTCAAGTTGATTAACTCAAATCTCTTTCTAGTTAAAACCCCCAAGACAAAGATTATAACGATTTGTGAATTCCCATATTAGGTTTGACCCTAATCCGGAAGATTTATGTCGTCCCATATCTAGGATTGCATGCAACTCTTTTCACTTATATAGGTTCTATTTCACCATGAATCTCTCGATTTCCGGATGAAAAATAAACTTCAAATCAATATTGCGCATATACCAATTTGAATGAATAAAGCATAATATAAGTGAATCACACAAAACATGAAGATTTTATTAAAAACATACAATCCTTAATCACAAATTCATTCTAGAGTTCATTACATTCAAACACTAGAAATTTAGCTACACATGGCTTTGTCAAAAGAGTATACTACACAAGAAGATATGAATAAAATGAACATGGTGTACTTAGCTCTTATTCAAGACCAATATAAGACTTCCTCCTTGGTTGATTGCAATGATGTTGAGCTCCAAGCATTCTCCTCTATTGCTCTTCAACTTCCAACTCTACCTCTCTTTTATCCTCTCAATGTATTTTGCTTTGAAACTTAGAATATACAATGAATATACAATGAATCTCTCTATCAATGAATACTATATGAATTTATATCTCTCTTCCCAACTCAAACTCTTGGTTTTTATAGGCACCATTTTTGTGAAAGAACACATCAATAATGCTAACAAATGCTCCATTTCCATGGTTGTTGGTTGAATCATTGTGTGCACATTCATGGTTGAGTTGGTTGAATCATTGTGTGCACATTCATGGTTGAGTTGGTTGAATCATTGTGTCCACATGACAATTGAGGGAATAATAGAGTTTGGTGCATCAAAATGAGTTGTAAAAGTTGCTCAAAGGTTGTCAAAAAGCACAAAGGGAAAGTCTCCATAATTTCCGCCAAAGAAAAACCAGTCTGGACGAAAAGCACACCCGTGCTTTCAAAGCACGGCCAGGCCGTGTTCGCGGATTTTCCCGAACACGGCCGTGCTTGAAAAGCACGGCCTGGCCGTGTTTGGTACGTCGGGGTCGAAAAATTTCTCGTTTTTGACTTTTAAAAAGCACGGCCGCGTGCTTATAAACACACCCTGCCCGTGTTTGTCTGAAAAGGCCCCGAAATGACGCGTTTAGCTTGGGATTTTGAGTGTTTTTGCATCCAGAAACCCCCGGGTATGTTTTGACATGAAACCATGGCCCAAAATTCACCAAAAACAGCTCCAAATCATCAATCTACACCAATAAAAGCACCTCAGAGTAATGTGAACCATGTACAATCAAAAATTTATGAAACTAACAATAAAATAACTCAAATCATACTTAAATATACACATAAAACATGCATAAAAAGACCCTTATCACTCGTGGACAGCGGATGTTCACGCCATATGACCGGGAGGAGAGAGCTTTTTACCAACATCAAGCTCCAAGAAGAGGGTATGGTCATGTTCGGCAATGGCAAAGGAAAAATTCTTGGAAATGGAGAAATTGGTAACTCTTCTTTCTCTCTTTGTAATGTTCTTTTAGTAGAAGGGCTTAAGTTTAATTTGATAAGTGTTAGCCAACTTTGTGATTCAAATTATGATGTTTCTTTTAATAAAGAAAAATGCCTTATTCTTAAAAATGGTAATATTATTTGTGAAGCAAATAGAAAAGGCAATCTTTACAAAATTTGTACTAGTGATTTGGTTAGTCAAAATGTTTCTTGTCTTGTCGCCAATAATGATTTAACGAGTTTATGGCATAGGCGACTCTTGGACATGTTGGATACAAGAATTTGAAAAATATTTACAAAAACCAACATGTAAAAGGACTACCCAAATTGAATTTTGAAAATCTTGGCTTATGTGACACTTGTCAAAAGAACAAATTAGTTAAGAGTAGTTTTAAGCCCAAAAATGAAATTTCCACTACCAAACCCCTACAATTGCTTCACCTTGATTTGTATGGGGATATTGGTACGGCTAGTCTAAGTGGAAAACATTACACTTTCGTTATTGTCGATGATTTTTCTAGATACACTTGGGCTCTTTTTCTTGCAAATAAAAGCGATGCCGTTAATGAGTTTGTTAAGTTGTGTAGACGCATTGAGAATGAAAAGGAAGATACTATTAAAACTATTCAAGTGATCGAGGCGGAGAATTTGACGGTGAGTTTAGAGTCTTTTGTGAAACCAAGGGATATACGCACAATTTTTCGGCTCCAAGGACACCTCAACAAAATGGTGTAGCCGAAAGGAAGAATCGGGCGCTACAAGAAATGAGTCGGTCCATGCTCAATGAATTTTCTCTTCCAAAATATTTTTGGGCCGGCCGCCGTAAGTACCGCTTTTGCTATGTCACTAATCGAGTTTATATTCGTCCTAAAATGAATAAAACTCCATATGAGCTTTGGAAAGGAAGAACTCCAAATATTAGTTATTTCAAAATATTTGGATGTAAGTGCTTTATTTTAAATACTAAGGATCAATTGGACAAACTTGATCCTAAGGCCGATGAAGGAATATTTATGGGGTATTCAACCAAGAGCAAAGCATATCGGGTTTACAACAAGACTAGCATGGTTGTTGAAGAATCTATTCATGTCAAATTTAATGAAGCCTCGGGTGTTGAAAGAATACCCAATGACGATAGTGATGAAGAGGATATTGTTGAACCTATTGTTCAAAGTGATGCTCATAATGATAAACCTTCTATTTCATATGATCAACCTTCAAGTTCAAATGTTCCTCAAGAAGATAGGGTGATACTTGAATCTTCCCGTAGCATTGAAATTTAAGGAGATCACCCAAAAGATCTTATTATTGGTGATCCCCTTGATAAAGTAATGACTCAAGGAATTTTGCCGAGAAAGCTCTTATATCTCAAAAAGAGCCTAAAAATGCTAAGGAAGCTATTGAGGATGAAGATTGGTTTTTGGAAATGCAAGAGAGTTGAATCAATTTGAAAGAAATGATGTATGGGAATTAGTACCTTGTCCTCCATCTCAAACAATTATTGGTACAAAATGGGTATTCGGAACAAACTTGATGATCAAGGCAACATTGTTCAAATAAGGCAAGGTTAGTAGCTCAAGGGTATTGTCAAGAAGAAGGTATTGACTATGATGAAACTTTTGCACCCGTAGCACGTTTAGAAGCTATTCGTATTTTACTTGCCTATTCTTGTTTCAAAAATTTCAAACTTTACCAAATGGATGTTAAATCCGCTTTCTTAAATGGTATTATTCAAGAAGAAGTCTATGTAAAACAACCTCCGGGGTTTGAAAATTTTTCTAGGCCTAATGATGTTTATAAACTTAAAAAGGCTTTGTATGGTTTAAAACAAGCACCCCGTGCATGGTATGATAGACTTAGCTCTTTTCTTTTGCAAAACGGTTTTACAAGAGGTAAAGTTGATACTACACTCTTTGTTTTTGAAAAAGGGCAAGATTGTTTACTTGTGCAAATTTATGTTGATGATATTATCTTTGGTGCTACTAATGAATCTTTGTGCAAGAAATTCTCCAAGTTAATGCAAGGTGAATTCGAGATGAGTATGATGGGAGCTAAACTTCTTCCTTGACTTCAAATTAAGCAATGCCAAGAAGGTATTTATATTTCGTAATCAAAGTATACAAAAGAACTTTTGAAGAAGTTCGGCATTGAAGAAGGAAGAACCGTCTCGACTCTATGGCAACCAATGTCAAAATTGACAAAGATGAAAAAGGCAAGACGATTGATGAATCCAAGTATCGAGGTATGATTGGTAGTTTACTTTATTTAACCGCTAGTAGACCGGACATTCTTCATGCCGTATGCCTATGTGCTCGTTTTTCAAAGCAATCCAAAAGAATCTCATATGAGTGCCGTTAAACGGATTTTTCGATATTTGAAAGGCACTATTCAATATGGTTTATTTTATCCAAAGAATGAAATCTTTTCTCTTAAAGGTTATAGTGATTCGGACTATGCGGGTAATATTGATGATCGGAAAAGTACTTCCGGATCATGTCAATTTTTAGGCGATTGCCTAGTTTCTTGGTTTTCAAAGAAGCAAAACTGTGTTTCTCTTTCAACGGCCGAAGCCGAATATATTTCCGCCGCATTTTGTTGTACTCAACTTCTTTGGATGAAACAAACCTTAGCGGATTACAAATGCTCTTTTGAAAAAGTACCTATCTTTTGTGATAATATATCCGCTATAAATATTGCTCAAAACCCGGTTCATCATAACCGTACTAAACATATTGAGATTCGACATCATTTTCTAAGGGATTGTGTTTCAAAACGAAAAATTGAGATATCGTTTGTGCCATCTCAAGATCAATTAGCGGACATTTTTACAAAACCGCTAACTTCCGAGACTTTTGCGTCAATACGAGCTCGGTTAGGCATAATGCATATTGAATGAGGTCTACGTTTGCATTTTGCATGTTTTTAAAACTTAGGGGCGAAAAATCGGATTTTTGGTTGAAAATTCGGATTTTGAAAAATTTGTCAAACAAAATGGTCAAGAGGTTGAGGGCAACCGTCGCCTCAACGCCGACCGTCGCCCTCAACCACGACCTGGTCGCCTCTAGGCTAAATTTTGGTTTAAGTTCGCTTCTGTCTTGATTTGACGCTTTCACTTCTTTTTTGCCATTTTTCGTCCCCTTTGCCAAAATGCACACTATTGTCACTCAAAATTGATTTTCATGCATTCCATTCATATCTTGACCTTATATAGCATGTTTATCATCATCATTGCTCATCTTTTCCGATCAAATGGTAAGAATTTTCCTTACTTTGCTCAATTGGATTGAACCACGAGTTTATGGCTTTCTTGTATATTTCTTGATAATTTTTGCTTATGATCTTGTTGAGATTAGTTATTATGTTGTATTGTATGATGTTTGATGTGGATTGGTGATGAAATTTTTGGCTTGGATCATTTACAAGGGCTATATACAACTCTTTTTATTTTTCACGCCCACAATGTGTTCGATGAAATGTTTCAATGAAAATTTCAACTTCTACATGATTCTCTCGCTTCCAAAAGTCTTCTATACTCATTGAGATCATGTTTTGGGAAATAAAACGAGCGTATGAACTCTTCATGATACATTTCTCCCATTTTCCTTGGTTTTTAAGCCTCAATTGCTCAATGGTTGATAAACCATTTCTTTGGCGCACTTTGATATACTTCTATGATGTTTCTATCATCCTAACATTCTTTTTGATGATTCCAAAGGAGAAACAGAAATTGGCTCGTTAGCTCAAAGAAGCTAATAAAAGCTCATGATAGAAGCTACAAGCTATGGCTTATTAAGGCCATAAGTTGTGAAGAAAACTCACCAATGATGTTTTATGAACTTGTTTGCATGGATAATAAGTATTTGTAACAGGGAGCTTCTAAGCTCATGGAGTTATTGTTTATTTTATAAAAGCTTGTGCTTCTAGCTTATGCAATATTTCTTCTTAATGTGCTTGTTGATAGGGGAGCTTTTGTAAAATGTTTTTAAACGGATAGTTTACTCATAAACCGGAAAATTATTTTGTTTTTCAAATCGTCCTCTTGAAAATTGTTTTGGTTTGTAATCATCAAAAAGGGAGTTTGTTAGATAAATGTTTTTATCATGATTTTGATGATTTTGTTCAAATGAGTTTTTATACCAAAACAATGTCCCTAAATGTTGTCCCAACACTTCCGATCGATCTAAAATGTTTTTACTATTTTTGGAGTATTTCTTGAAGTTAATATTCGATTTAAAATTGGACAACACTTTTGTTTCAGAACTCGATCGTCGCCCTATAGGGCAACCCGTACCTGAGTTGAGTTTTGAAACAAAATGGGACGTAAGAAAAAAAAGGCAGGCGACCATGGCCGACCAGGTGGGCGATCGGTGTGTCGACGACGACGGGCGACCAGCACTGCAAGTTGGATTTTGTTCCGCACTTCTCTTTAAAAAACGCTCAAGGGCAACCGTCACAATGTGAGGCGGCACGGGTCGCCCTCTTCGACCGTCCCCTGTGTAAAAAAATTCGCGAGAATTCAATTTCAATCTTATCTCTGCGCGACCGGTCGAACCCCATGTTTGACAAAAACTATCCGTTGCGTTTTGCATGACTTTTCCCTATTTTGTGGGATTGATTTCTAACAGCTATATTGATGATTTTAAATGGTTTCTTTTGCAGCAAATCACTCCCCAAGGAGGAGCCAATGTCGGAAATCAAAGCCAAGACCTCTCCTATAAATAGAGGCTTCATTCAAGCAACAAGATACAACACTCTATACAAGCAAAGAGCAAACAAAGCAAACACTTTCATATATCTTGTTGTATTAGCCTTAGCACTTTCACTTGCACAAATTTGAGGTCTAGGCTTTCAATTCTTGATTACACTTGTACTCATATTGTATCAATCATTATTGAGTTGTAATCTTGATTTTGGTCATCATTCAACACAAGACATCCTTGTGAGTATTCTTGTGGTAAGAATACACTTGGGTGATCTAGGTGATAGGTGTTTGAAGGTTGTGGTAATCTTCAAAGGTGTTGTAAAAAGGATTGTGGTAATCCTCAAGGTGGTGTAAGAGGGTTGTGGTAATCCTCAAGGTGTTGTATTAATTTTTGGTAAATTAATAAAATCTTTTTCTTTTGAAATCCATCCCTGGGATATACTTGGGGTGGTAGATTAGGCCCTAGGTGGGTTGAACCTCTTTAAATCGGCGTAGTGTTGTTTTATTTCCGCATTTACATTCTCGTCTTTGGTTGATTATTCAAAAAGAGGGCAAAATCAAAACCGAGATAATCTATTCACCCTCTAGATTATCGTAGCCACTTGGACTAACAGAGACCTGGTCCGAGCGGGGGCCGACCGGTCGCACCCCAACCCCTACCGGATCGCACTATTTCCATTCAAATGTTCGAAATCTTATACAGGCAACCTGGGTACGCCTATGTAATTTTTGACAAAGAAAAATTCCAACCGTTGCAATCATTATCAGCAAGATTTACTTTTCATTTTTGTACAATATTTCTACATCTTGTGATCCTCTTTTTGTAGACAAAAGTGAAGAAGAAGGAGCCTATGTTGGGAGTCTATGTTGGTGAAGACTCTCTTATAAATAGAGGATGAATTGAAGACACAAGACACAACACATACAAGCAAAATACACAACAAGAAATCGCAAATTCTTGACTTTCATTTTTACATTCTTGTTGTAATAGCTAAGCACTTTCACTTGCACATCTTTGAGGTCTGTGGCTTTTGATTCTTCATTACACTTGTACTCAATCTTTGTATTGGTTTTATAGAGTTGTAATCTTGAATTTTGTCCATCATTCAACATAAGACATCCTTGTGAGTATTCTTGTGGTAAGAATACACTTGGGTGATCTAGGTGATAGGTGTTTGGAGAGTGTGGTACTTTTCAAAGGTGGTGAAGGAAGATTGTGGTAATCTTCTTGAAGGTGTTGTAAGAGGATTGTGGTAATCCTCAAGGTGTTGTATTAATTGTGGTAATTAATAAAATCGTTTTTTCTTTTTGAAATCCACTTTGATATACCGGGTGGTAGTAGATTAGGCCCTAGGTGGGTTTAACTACTCTAAATCATCGAGTGTTGTTTAATTTCTACATTTACATTCTTGTCAATTACGTGTTCATTCGAAAAAGAGGGAGATTTGTGAAAAATCGCATAATCTATTCACCCCCTCTAGATTATCGTAGCCACTGACTAACAAGTGGTATCAAAGCCAAACTCTTTGGCTAGCTCGTTCCGAAAAGAGGAAAGATCCATGGCTACGAATGAAGCTTATCTCACCACCGGCGCCTCCACCAACAAGCCACCACTATTCGACGCCAACAACTATGCATTTTGGAAAGACCACATGGAGTGCTTTCTACAAGGTGCGGATTTGATATTCGAATGTGGTCATTGAAGGAGTTGCTCAACCAACAACAAAATTGGAGGATGGTACCACGACTCCCAAGCCGTTCAAGGAGTACGATGAAAATGACAAGAAGGCTTTCTCTCTAACGGTAAGGCCTTAAACATTTTACATTGCTCTTTACCGCCACCGAATATAATCGCATAAGAGGCATACGGTCGGCACATGAAGTTTGGGGAAAATTAGAAACCATCTATGAGGGCACAAATAAAGTGAAGCAAGCAAGAAAAACAATGCTTGTGAAAGACTTTGAAAATTTCAATATGCATGATGGTGAAAGCATATCAAAAATGGTGGAAAGGCTTGACAACATTGTCAATCCTCTTGTGACTCTTGGAAAGGTCATCTCCGAAGAAGACAATGTGACCAAGGTATTGAACGCCCTTCCCGGCTCATGGTCCGAAAAAGGTGATTTTAATCATGAAAGCTCAAAATCTTGAGACACTCAAGTTTGATGAGCTCATTGGGAACCTCTTCATTTATGAAGTATATCTCAAGGAAAGAAAAATTCTCTACCATCCACCTCTAAACCGGCACGCAAAATATTATTAAAGGCTTAGCATCTTCTTCTAATAATGTTTATTATGCTAGTGATGAGGATGATGAAGAAACGCGTGACTCTTGTTAGAAAATTTGCAAAATTTGTAAACAAAAATAAAGCAAGAAAGCCAGAGACAATTCTTATTTCAAATGCGGAAAATTCGGGCACTACATAGCCGATTGCCCAAAATTAGCGGAAGAGAACAAAAGAAGAAAAGCCTTTTCCGAAAAACAAGGAGTTAAATGCGGACGCCAAAACTTGGGATGAATTACTTGAAACAACCGAAGCGAGGAAGAAGAATCCAAACATGGTCTTATGGCCATAGACGATGAAAATACCGAGTGCGCTCTAATGCTTCATGTTCTTCCATAGTTGATGAATTACAATGTGATTTTGATGAATTGCAAAATGAATTTCAAAATTTGATTGTTAAATACAAGAATTTGAAAAAGGAGCATAAAGAGCTTAAACTAGAAAAAGATAAATTATTTACTTCCTATGATTCTCTTGATAAGGCTCATGCTATTACTCTTACAATGGTCCGTACTCTTGAAACCGAAAAACAAACGCTCACAAATGATATTGAAAATTTGAAAAAGGATGTACATCGATTCAATTTAAGTACGGATAAAGTCACAAAAATTTTAGATGCACAAAGAGGTGAGCATTCTAAATTAGGACTTGGTTACAAACCTTTTCAAAATGCTTTTAAGAAAAAAGACCAAGGTCCAACCTTTGTACGTGCTAGTAGTCCTCGTATTATTACTTGTTTTTATTGTGGTAAGAATGGACACTATGTCACGCCCCAAACGGGACGCGACGAACGATTCACAACTTAAATACAAATGGACTAATAGTCCAGACAATACCAATGAGAACCCAATAAGACAGAGTCTAAATAGTAGCGGAAATAAATAACAGATACAAGTTATCACTTAAAGTCTACATTCCAACATCCAAATTACAACCCGAAATTCAACAAGGTAGTAACTTAAAGCCAAAGGGTCATACGCCCCTCAATTACAAACCCGAATTGATTAGGATACAAAAGTCCAACAACAACATAATAAGAAAAGAGTCCAATCAACAACAAGAAGCAATAAATCCAACAAGCGTAGTACAAGGTCTCGATCCCGAGCTTCTTCGGATCTCCAAAAAATCCTCATCTAAGGTTAGAAAACGGTGGGGATGAGACAAAAATCTCGGTGGATGGGGTGATCGTGTAAAGCGAGTGTGGCGCAATATAGTTAATGTGAGAAAACATTATACAAAAACGCGTGAGTATGATGCATGGTTTCACACACACCATAAGCGTCGTGATAAAATATTTAAATAATATACTTATACGATTTAAGAAAATACGATTCCAAGGTCACACAGCACTATGTGATACTGATCAAAGACAGTAGGATTGCGTGCGGACGTGAAGTGTAACGCCAATCTATGCAAGGCAAATAATGGTTGCGTCGGACATGTAGCGCCAACCAATGCAAAACAAGTAGCGGTTGCGTAAAATGTAACGCCAACCAAAACGGGACGATAACTCCGGAATCGTGTGGATCGATGACAATTCCTTCGTCTTCCTTGTAACTCCCGGTCGGATGGTCCAAGACCGCACCTTGCGCTCTGTAGGCAAAGACAAAATCCCGGTGGAGCCGGCGAGGCTCGGATCTGTCATAATCATGATTATACCTCGATCTACGACCCCGCTTCCCTTGGACAAACTCCGTCCCGCGATTCGGGATTAGGGCGATGGGGCGGAAGAGTGGAATAGCAGCCTGCCGGTTCCATCCCCGGCGTATCCATTCCGATCGTGAGCTCGACACACCAAGTTGACTCGAGGCAGGAAGGTAATAACAATTCTGATACCAACTAAGCGATCGAGTATTATTGATTCAGGGGAAGCGATTTAGGAAAAGTTTTGAAAAACGCGAGTGGTAATTATGGCGTTGGTGGAGTATTGGTGAAGATGATCATTGGAAGGATAAGCAATCTTCGATATCTTGAAAGATTAGGTGGAACATGAGTCCTGCTTATAGATTCAAAATCGCAAGGCGAGGAAGTCGCTCGCGATCGGGTATTAATGTCGGTCAAATTGATACGATAAGTCAAGGTTTTTGAGAAAAGTAAAATACTTTAATTAAATCTCAAATTCAGAGAGTCCAGGGCTATTTTAGTAAAAGAAAATAATTTGAGTTAGGTCCTTTATAAAAGAGAAATTGTAATTTAGCCCCGTTTTGTAAAAACTAACACTTTTGGGGTTAAAATTGAATAATTAAATATCCCGACCTTGAAAAATTATGAGGTCACTTCCTAAATTATCCAATTTGTCCAGAGATTCAGGTTTTTAAAGTTTTGAGGTCGAGTTTTTGTAAAAATCTCACATTGGCCCCAAATTTGTAAAAATTGTCAATTCGGACCTTAAGTTTTAAAAATTCGAACTCACAAACCGGAAGGGCTTTTAAGGTGGTTCCAGTTGGAAAATGTCACTATGGTTATTAGGATATTGGGACAAAAGCAGTTTTTAAAAGCAATATGTGTAGGTCCTTCAACTTTTGAAAATGTCATTTTTGTCCCATTTTAAAATAATTGCCTTTAAGGCTTTTAGGGGTCCAATTGTTATGAAATTTGAACCTTGGGTCCAAAATACAATTAAGTTATAGTTAAGTTAGTATTCCCAGGTGCATGGGCTGCATAAGTCCTGGAAATTTCATTTGGGTCCTCAAGTTTAATATTTTCACATTAGTCCCTCAATTTTAGTAAAATTGTTTTCCAAGCCCTAACCACTTGGATTTTTGGAATACTTTTAAAATATTTGATTCCCAGTAACTTAAAAGTAAAAATTTCAATTTATAAAGTTTAGGTCTGGTACAGTTTTTAAAAATTGCAAAGTAGCCCTTGAACTTTCAAAATTTAACGATCTAGTCCTTGGGCTTTTAAAGGTTGATTTTATTTATCTTAAAACTCTTAAAACATTATTAAAATGTCCAAAAGTCATTTTTGAACCTGAGTACAGTCCCAATTTTCAGAAATTTGCAGAGGGTCCTTTAACTTTCATTTTCTTTCAATTTAGTCCACCAACTTTCCATTTTTACATTTTTAAGTCCAAAATTGAAATTTAATCAATTATTCTCGACTTTTCCAGGTTATAAGGCATCCAAAACATAGATTTTAAAGATCATACATATGCATGTCCAATACATACAAGAATTCATCAATTAAAACATTAAATTGCACATGCATGCACTTAAAATTCAATAAATAACAAATTTGAGCAACTCTTGAGAATTTTCATGACTTGATATATAAAATTGACATGCAATACATAGATTATATATATCTCAAGGATCATGATCAAATTTTCTACATGCATTTTAATAAAACACCTAAAAGTTGGAAAATATTTTTCCACCCACCTTAATTTTGGAAATTGTGAAATAAAAGGATAATTTCACAATTTTTGGATGAGGCTTCTTAGGTCAGCCACTAAGTCAAGAAAATATCAAAATTTGGAGTTAGAAAAATGAGAGAAAAATTAAGGAGAAAAAGAAGGAAATAAAGAAATGAAAAGGACTACACTTTACTCACAGTAGTAGATGTTTGGAGACTAGTTGAAGCTCAAAAATTGGAATTTTGGCTCAACTCCAAAAATCTCCTAAGGTCAGCCCATATTTCTCAAAAATGAAAAAGGGGTGTTAAAATTTGAAAAAATAGGAAGAGTAGGAAAGAAGGGGTCTAGTACACAATTCTTACCTTGTAGTCAAATTTTCTCTACTATTTCTTCTTCAAGCTTGAGGTCCTTCTTCAAAATGTTGTCAAGCTCTAACCTTCAAAGCCTTCTAAATGTACCTCCAAAACCAAATCCAAACTTAAGTTAAGAAGGTGGAAGAGATGAACAAGGTGATATCCAAAAATGGATTGAAGCTAAAATTTCTTACCTTGTAGTATAGTGGTTCGATTTTTATGTTGTATAAGGAGGAAAATGTTGAATTTTTTTTCTAAGTATGGAAGAAGAAAGTAAGAAGAAGAGTAGAGAGAAGTTGGGAGTTTTAGAGAGAAGGAGGAGGATTTTTGCACGACTTAGAATATGAGTTGGTGAAATGAAGAGAAATTTTGTGTAGGAAATGGCCATATGGCCGTCCACTTCAAGAGAGAGAGAGAGATGATTTTGTTCAAATTGTGTCTTGTAATTTGTCTCTTGCATGGAGACAAAATGCAAGTCAAAGTATGGGTTTGAATGATGTTGGGGAATATTGAGAAGAATGTTGGTTAAGTGGGAATAAGTTGGGAAAATAGTAATAAAGAATTGGTATATAAGATGATGTGTATAATGTTTGAATTAATGATATTATTATACACAAGATGACTAATATATGGTGTATGTGTACAAGAGTTGGATGATATTTTTATCCCAAAATATCCACCATGGTCGTCCACTATGAGGCAAAATGGTAATTCCATATATTTTTTTGTCCCAATTTTGATGATAATAGATGAAATATATCAATCTCCAAAATAATTAGTGATTTCCTTGATCACTTGTAAGTCTCATGATCACTTAATCTAAATCAACATCTTAATTCTATAAGGTAAAAGTCTCTAAAATAAATAGTCTCTTAAAATTCTAAGGTGACTAATAAATACAAAAATAGTAATAATGATCAATCAAGTGATCATAAATGAGAATAGAATTAATGATGATCATGAACACAAGTAATTAAATAAAATGAAATAAAATACAAAATGTATATATTATTAATAATTATCCGTCAAAATGACGGTAAAATAGTCGATCAAAAGCTTAAACAACAATAAGGTTCAACTAATAGCTTGAAACATCGGGGCTTCACATCCTCCCCTTCTTTAAAAGAATTTGGTCCCCAAATTCTCTTGAAATAGTTCTCGATATTGATTCCTTATGTCATCTTCCATTTCCCACGTTGCGTCTTCGTCTCTGTTGTGGTTCGCTTTTCACTTTAACCATCGGAATTTCTCTCTTACGCAAATGTCGTATCTGGCGATCGATGATCCCGATTGGCCTCTCGGTGTAGGATAGATTTTCCATTAGAGGAGGAGTATCTCGGCGATGATATGCTCGGATCTCGATTGATACTTCTTCGCCTCGAAATGTGGAATACATCGTGCATTCCCGCATATGGTGGCCGTAACTCGAGTCCGTAGGCTAACTTCCCGATCCTCTCGTAAAATCTTGTAAGGTCCAACATATCTCGGACTCAACTTGCCTCCTTTCTTTGGACTGATCAATCCTTTCCGTGGTGAGAGTCCGAGAAATACTTCATCACCGACTTCAAATTCCAAATCCTTTCTTCTCTTGTCCGCGAACTCTTTTGGCGCTCCGGAGCCGTGCGAATCCGCTCCTTGATCAGCTTGACCTTCTCCATGGCCTCCCGAACAAAGTCGACCTGGAATTGAAGCGACTTTCGTTTCTCTTTGGAGTCCATTGGTCATCAATCTCCCAAAGTAGTGGGGATCTACATTTTCGCCCATACAATGCCTCGTAGGGTGCCATCCCAATCGTGGCCTGATAATCTGTTATTGTAGGTGAATTCGGCTAATGGTAAGTGTGAATCCCAACTTCCTTGAAAATCGAGTGCGGGCTCGCAACATATCTTCAAGGGTTTGAATTGTTCGCTCGACCGTCCATCGGTTTGTGGATGTCTTTCTTTGTCTTGAAACTTAGTGAGGTACCTAATTCCTCGTGTAAGCACTTCCAAAATCTGGAGACAAACCTCGGGTCTCTGTCGGATACTATATCGATCGTACTCCATGCGGTCGAATGATTTCTCGGATATAAGTCTCGTGCGAAGTTTACTCGCAAGCTATCGCTTTTCTTGATGGGTAAACAGCATGCGATTTCGTGAGTCGATCTACAACTATCCGAGATAGCATCATGGCCTCCTCTCGTCCTTGGTAGATCCGGCCACAAAGTCCATCGTTATATGTTCCCATTTCCACGCTGAATTCTCAATGGTTGTAGTAAACCCGATGGTCGTTGGTGTTCTCGCTTTTACTCGTTGACAAGTCAAACATCTCCCAACGAACTCGGTACCTTGTTCTTCATGTTTACCCACCAATAACTTTGTTTCAAATCCTTATACATCTTGTTTCCTCCAGGATGTATAGTGTATTTTGAACGGTGTGCCTCTCGCTAGGATTTTATTCCTAATCTGCCGTCATTTGGTACACACACTCGATTCCGGAACCCGATAACTCCATCTTCAAACCGAGAATTCCGATCTTTCTCCTTTAAGTATCTTCTCCTTGATTTTGAAGATGTGTATCTTTCTCTTGTCTTTTTGATCTCACTCAAGAGATTGGGTGTAATCAAATGTTAGCACATGAAATCGAGTATTGGTTCTCGCGATTCCAATTGCTCAACTCTTTAATGATTCCCACTCTCGAATCATAAGTCCGGCTAAACTCGCCTTCGCTAGAGCGTCTCGCTACGACGTTAGCTTTGCCGGGATGGTATTGAATATCAAAGTGATAGTCCTCAATCAACTCCATCCATCTCCGTGCCTCGTATTGAGGTCTTTCCGGGAGAATAGATACTTCAAGCTCTTATGATCCGTGAAAACCGTGAATGTTGCTCCGTGCAGAGATAGTGTCTCCATTTCTTCAACGCAAAAACTATCGCCGCCAATTCCAAGTCATGCGTTGGATAATTGGCCTCATACGGCTTGAGCTTTCGTGATGCATAAGCGATAACCTTTCCTTCCCGCATGAGCACTCGCTCCTAGTCCTTTTTGATGCATCACCGTAGACGACAAAGTTTTATGTTCCCTTTGAAGGGCTAAGACTGAGTCGTAGTAAGTCGCTTCTTCAAACTCTTGAAACTCGTCTCGCACTTGTCGCTCCACTCAAACTTGACTTGCTTCCCGGTTAGTCGAGCGAGTGGTCCTGACTATCTTGGAGAAGTCCTGGATAAATCTTCGATACTATCCAAATTAGTCCTAGAAACTGATTTCTCGCATGACTCTGGTTGTTTCCATTCAACCAATGTCCTGACCTTCAAGGATCTACCGCAATCCCAAAGGTTTGATACTATATGTCCCAAGAACGCGACTTCACTAAGCCAAAATTCGCACTTGCTGAATTTGGCATACAGCTTATGCTCTCGCAGTGTCTCTAAAACGATTTTCGATGACGTCGTGCTCTTCTCTAGACCTAGAGTATACTAGTATGTCATCAATGAATATCACTACGAATTGATCCAAATAAGGTTGGAAGACTCGATGCATCGTCCATAAATGCCGTGTGCATTCGCCGGACGAAAAGGCATTACTACAAACTCGTAGTGTCCATATCGGTTTGAAATGCAATTTTGGAAATGTCTCCTTCAAGGATTTTCATTGGTAATATCCTTGTTGTAAATCAAACTTCGGGAAAGTACACCGCTGTTCTTTGAAGTTGATCAAATAGTTCGCCTATCCTCGGAGGGGATATTTGTTTTTGATGGTCACACTATTAAGTCCACGATAATCTATGCATAGTCTTAATGTGCCATCCTTCTTTTTGACGAACAAAGACAGTGCTCCCCACACAGACGCACTCTCGATAAATCCCACATCCATCAACAGAATTGCGTTTTCAACTCTTGTAACTCAAGAGGAGCCATTCTATACGGTGTTCTCGGCAATCAGCGCCCCTCGGCAACACCTCCTCGATGGTGAATCCCGACTTCCCTATCCGGAGGGATAGTGGTGAGTTCTTGTGGGAAATACATCCGTATATGCCGATACTATAGGTACTTGGTTGATTTGTATCTCAACCTTGGGTTTGTTAATTACAAACGCCAAGTGCCCCCGAGCCCCTAGTGACGCCTTCTCGCTTTATTGCTGAAATGATTGGGGCAATCTTAACTCGTGCCCTTCCCGAAATCTCCACTTCGGTTTTCTTCTCTGGTTCACATAGCTTAATGGACTTGTTATGGCAGTCCATTTGTGCATGGTGTGTAGATAACCAATTCATTCCCAATATTACGTCCGTATTCTGGACATAGGTAATAAGATCAAATCGCAGAAAGTTTATCTCAAGAATCTTAACTTCGCATGCATTATAAATAATATCTCGTTATCCGACTCGCACCCATAATAGTTGACACTTCTAAGCATATAGCATATGTTCCATGCATGCATGCGCTTGTGTACAAAACGTGCAACAAATGAATGCGTTGATCCAGGGTCGAACAATATTTTAGCGTAGTGGTTAGATACTAGAAGCGCACCTTCCACCACGCCTCGGCTGCCTCCCGAGCCTCCCGTCCGGCTTAGTGCAATGCTCGAGCCGGGCATCTCGCTCGATTACCCCGGGTTGTTTCCCGCTTCCCGCGGGTTGCGCTTTGTTTAGATCGGCATTGTACTGGCAATATTGCGCCTTCTGGTGCTGACATTACGCCAAACAAAACACCTTCATTGTTTACGCCAGTTAGCTTGTCGGCAAGATGTCCCGATTTCTCTCGCAATG
>CM071929.1:0-90162 GCA_016081115.2 Rehmannia glutinosa | reverse complement strand
ATAAGCTTAACAAATTATCAAATGTGCAATTGAATGATAAATGTCCTTCCAATGAACTACCACAAAATTTAATGATCCCGGGAAGTTTTATTATTCCTTGCACAATTGATGGTTTACTGTTGATAGGGCACTAGCCGACTTGGGAGCTAGTATCAATGTGATGTCTTATGAAACATTCAAGCATGCGGGATTAGGTGAACTTAAACCTATTAGGATGGACATTCAATTGGCCGATAAATCGATTAAACATCCTAGAGGTATTATTAATGATGTGTTAGTCAAGATTGATAAATTCATGTTCCCGATTGATTTTGTTATTCTTGACATGCATGATGATATTGATGTTCCTCTAATTCTTGGCGTCCTTTCTTGGCTACGGCGAAATCTATCATTGATGTGCATGAGGGAAAATTAACTTTGAGAGTAGGGGATGAACAAGTAATTTTTAAAATTCATGTTGATATTGAAAAGGATACTACTTGTTCTTTTGTCGATTCAATTCCTTTGCATGATGAGAAACTCTTGGAGAAAAGTGTTGTTCAAAGTCCATGTTGGAAGCTTATGCCCAAAAAGGGGGTAAAGGAAAGGTCGAAATGCGTATTTTGAAACTTGAGGTTGGGGTAGTTCTCCTAAACACCAAAGGGATTTTCATAAGTTTGAAGCTCCCGACTAATCTCCACATTTAAAGAGTTAGTCCATCTATACGACTTTAAAGAAGCGCTACCCGGGAGGCAACCCGATGTTTGTGTGCAATTGTTTTCATTTATTTTTATTTTATTTTATTTTCTTTCAAAATAATCACAAGTCCTTAGAGTCATTTTCAAAAAAAAAAAAAAAACTCTCGAGCTTCTTCTTGCTTGTCCTAATTGGGAATATTTGAGATTTCACGGTATTCGAGTTGTGTGTTGCTCAACTTTGATTAGGTATGAAGATGCCGTTGAAGGTCCCGTACCAAAACAACCCAATGGTCGCTCAACACCGATTCCACTATTGTAGTAAGGTCGTATTTTTCTTTTTTCCACCTCTTTTATATCATTCTAATTTCTTTGTTTTTTTTTTTTTTTTTGAGTGTTTTGTGTGTGTTTGTCCATTTTTTTCTTTCACATTGAGGACAATGTGAATCTTAAAGTTGGAGGTGGGTACAATAATATTTCGGAATGCTTGTGTGTTTGTTTTCAAGAGATGTGATTTTTTTTTAACAAATTGAATGTTTGCTAGTCAATAACTTAGCCCAATTGTACCTACATTAACTTGTTAATTTGTGTTTTCAATGTGAAGCAATTGATTGTCTAGGATAGATTGACGTGGATGCAGGCAAAATTTTGATGAGATTTCTAACACCATAAATACTTGATGTGTTAAGGCATATACGACGATACCTAGCGCTATGAACGCCTCGAGAACTCGTGATTTAGTAGTGGTTAACAAGTTGTTAAACCAAGCTTGCGAATAAAAAAAAAAAAAAAAAAAGAAAGAGAAAAAAAAAAAAAAAAAAAAAAAAAAAAAAAAAAAAAAACGGACCAATCGAGGTTATACTCCTCTATTTGTTGTTGCTTAGTAACTAGGAGCATTCATGAGCCCCATGTTTGTCTTTTACGTAAAACGGCGACACGAATATGAGTATGGAAAACCACCCTAGGAGTGTTTGAACAGAAATTCAAAATATAAACCTAGTGGAAGCATGTCTCGAAAGGTCCAAAAAAAAAAAAAAAAAAGAGAAAAAAAAAAAAAAAGGAGAATGAATACTCCTTGACTTCTCATTCCAATAAAGTTCAAGAAGCTTGGTTATATGACTAGTAAGCTAACTACTATGATCCATTGAGTTCTTGTATTTTCATAGCATTATTGAATTGAAGTTGTTCATAACTATCAATATTTGTGGCGTGATGATTTCAAGTCTCAATAATGCCTACGATATTACGGTCTTTCTTCGATCGATCGCTTTGCAAAATAATTTTTTTTTTTGAATGGTTAATTCGGGTTGAGAAGGCTAAGAACTTGATTGCTTGTGTTCAATGTGTTGAAAAAAAAAAAAAAAAAAATTTTTTTTTGTAATTTATTGAATCCCTCTTTTTGATATAATGTTTTGCTTGAGGACAAGCAAAGTTCAAAGTTGGAGGTGGTTTGATAAGGTCTTTTTATGCATGTTTTATGTGTATATTTGAGTAGTATTCGAGTTGTTTTATTGTTAGTTTTGTAAATTTTTGATTGTACATAGTTCATATTACTCCTGGTGATTTTATTGATGTAGATTGACCATTGGGGCCAATTTGGTGAATTTTGGACCATTGATTCATGTCAAAACATACCGGGAGTTTAAGGATGCAAAACGCTCGAAATTCCAAGCCAAACGCTGGGCGTCATTTCGGGGCCTTTTTGGTCCAACACGGGCAGGGTGTCGGGCAACACGGCCGTGTTCACGGAGCCAAAAACTCGAAATTTTTGCACAAAACAGCCTCCAACACGGCCTGGCCGTGTTCCCAACACGGCCGTGTCCCGAACACGGCCTGGCCGTGTTGGGAAGCACGGCCATGTCACCGAGTGCTCGAACAATTAAACAAAGAGACGGCCTGGCGTGTCGGGCGACACACGGGCGTGTCCGGGACCCTTTTTGCAACTTTTCCATGTGAAAATTATGGAAAACTCACCTACCAAGCCTTTTGACCACTTTTATACACCTTTAACACCCAATTTTTTTTGCAACATGTCCCCATATTCCTCAATCATCATGTGTATACAATGATTCAACCAACTCAACCATGAATGTGCACACAATGATTCAACCAACAAGCATGGAAATGGGGCATTTGTTAATATGGTATTTCACAAGATGGTGCTTATAAAAGCCAAGAGTTTGAGTTGGAAAAAGAATTCATGTAATATTCACTCATAGAGAGATTCATAGTGTTTAACATTTTGAGTGGAATTGGGATCAAGAGGTCTTGGAGGAGTAAGCTTGAGGCAACATTGGGGAAGAAGGCTTGGAGCAACATCATCAAGTCAATTGAGATTTTGATAAAGATAAGTACACCATGACTACAATGTTTACATCTTCTTGTGTAATTTATTCTTTGGTCAAAATCATGTGTAGCTAAACTCCTAGTGTTTGAATGTAATGAACTCTAGAATGGATTTGTGATTAAGGTGTGTATGTTTTTAATAAAATCTTCATATTTTGTGTGATTCACTTATATTATGCTTCGTTCATTCGAATTGATATATGCGCAATATTGATTTGAAGTTTATTTTTCATCCGGGAAATCGAGATTCATGGTGAAATAGAACCTATATAAGTGAAAAGAGTTGCATGCAATCCTAGATATAGGACGACATAAATCTTCTGGATTAGGGTCAAACCTAATATGGGAATTCATAAATCGTTATAATGCAATCTTGGGGGTTTTAACTAGAAAGAGATTTCAGTTAATCAACTTGAGATTAGGAGTTTTTCGCCTTGAGAAAGGGATTAACTTAAATCGGGAATTTCTACGGTCCACATAGCATGAGATTTTATTAAAAGAGGTTGGTTTTTGCTTAAGGGCTTATGGTTGAATCTTTTAACTTGTCAAATCACAAAAACATTCTAGAGGATTTACATTCAAACACACTTCTATCTCTTGATTTCTTATTCTACAAATTTTACTTCATTTTTACACTTCGATAATTTAGATTCTTTATCAAACAAAAACTCGAAAATTGTTAGATTAAATAACAAAAAGACGGTAATTATTAGTACTTATAATCCTCGTGGGAATGACACTCGGTACTCAATAATCTATACTATAAAACGATAGTGCACTTGCCTACGGTTTTAAAGGTAGCTTTTGAGCCATCACCACACTCAAAAACAAAGTGGAAAATCTGCAAAATTATCACATGCAATTTCCCAAGACTCTTTGTTTTCCTATCTATATAAACAAACATGTTCCTTTTATTTAATTTATTTTTTTCAAATCTTTGAATTATTTAACCATTTTCGAGCAAAACCAGATTTCAATAAAACATTCTCAATTCTTTCATGTGCATAGGAATGCTAGTTACGAGACTTGGGGGTTGTGGAATATATTCTCCTAATACTTGTTTGTGAAACTCATGCACCAAAAAACATGTATGACATCAACCCATATGGAATATTATACACACGTTACATGTACCATGGTGCTTCCTTGACATAGAATCTTAATTAGGTCATTCTTGTATTCTTCTCCATCACTTTTATTTTTTAATGATTTTGTTGTTCAATATGGTATGAGAATCAGTTCTACTAGAGTCGGGCCAAACAAGAGGACCGATCAGTTTGAATCGATCGACACTCATTTAAATATGTTCTACATGCAATGTTTTTTTCTAGACAACCGTCCATGACGTGAGGGCGTGTTAGACTAATTTAATATTAATTTACTTATCACGAGTTTGTAGTTCAAGTGATATCGCTCCTACTATTCCAAAGGGTGTTGACTGTTGACCAGGGTTCAAACATTAAGTCTTTTAGTTTCTTTGATATTTATACTTTGTCATATCCAACCGCTATTCCAAACTTCTTAAAAAAAAATTAATATTAATTGAGTCGATAACCTTTTTATAAAAAACTAATTAATCAAACTTTTATATCATCGACGATCATTCAATATATAATAACGTATATATAACATGCATGATCTATCTTAAAATTAAATTTGAATTAATTAGCATCAAATATTTGACACTACTACAAGAAAATTCCGGTTTACCAACAGAATTTACCGTAGTTAAATGATTTTGTCACTAAAATTTACAATTACCTACTGAGAATACCTACAGAATAAAAAATATCATTTTCCCCAAAATCATACCTACAAATTACCGAAGCATGATTTTCAATTACCGACAAATTTTCTGAAGTATTTACGGGTAAGTAGATGCTACCCACTTGGGTAGCTACCCAACCGGATTTTATACCGTTAGATCAACACATGCAGACACACATCCATATGGGTGTGTGTTAATCCAATGGTATATAACTCGGTTGGGTAGCTACCAAGTGGGTAGCATCGACTAACCCAAAGATTTACCAATAGTTTTAAATTGTAGGTAAATATTTTACCTACAATGATTTTATTTACACTTTACAATTTTATTAATATTTACCTACAGATTTTTTTGTAGGTAAATTAATTCTTTCTTATAGTGCACTAATATTTACCATTTTCTCCACCAATATCGTATTAATTCTATATTAAGCTATAAATAGCAAAGTGAACTTGTGGATTGACAGTACTAATTGACACCCTTCCTTTCTTTCTGCACCTTTGCAACATAAATAATTTCAAAATAAGTTCACATCATCACATGCATTAGTAATCACTAAAAAGTGAATACTGATTAGCTATAAACCATTTCCAATATGTCACCATTAACTTTTACAATTAGTTGGGCTTGCAAATTATGTCCAGATACTTTGATCTTGGCTAATGAAAATTGAACAACAATATATTTTAGTTATATGAAGGCTAATATACTTAGATTTAGAGGGAAAGTTTTAAATTTTGAATAATTTTTTAAATGAAATTTATATTCATATATAAACTTGAGGAACCACAGTCCCTATCAATATTAATCCCGTCATCGATCGGGCAAAGGTCGAAACTTCATCCGTTTGTATTTCGGTGGCCCAATTAACTCAACAAGTGCATTTTTTGGGCTTGTAGGGCTTCGTGTCGTTTGGGTTGGACCAAAGTAGTGTTAGTCCAAGTGGCTACGATAATCTAGAGGGGGTAAATAGATTATCTCGGTTTTTCAAATTTTGCCCTCTTTTTGAATAATCAACCAAAGAGAATGTAAATGCGGAAATAAAACAACACTCGTCGATTTAAAGAGGTTCAACCCACCTAGGCCTAATCCTCTACCACCCCAAAGATATCAGGGATGGATTTCAAAAGAAAAAGATTTTATTAATTTACCAAAAATTAATACAACACCTTGAGGATTACCACAACCCTCTTACACCACCTTGAGGATTACCACAATCCTTTTACAACACCTTTGAAGATTACCACAACCTTCAAACACCTACCACCTAGATCACCCAAGTGTATTCTTACCACAAGAATACTCACAAGGATGTCTTGTGTTGAATGATGACCAAAATCAAGATTACAACTCAATAATGATTGATACAATATGAGTACAAGTGTAATCAAGAATTGAAAGCCTAGACCTCAAATTTGTGCAAGTGAAAGTGCTAAGGCTAATACAACAAGATATATGAAAGTGTTTGCTTTGTTTGCTCTTTTCGCTTGTATGGAGTGTTGTATCTTGTTGCTTGAATGAAGCCTCTATTTATAGGAGAGGTCTTGGCTTGATTTCCGGACATTGGCTCCTCCTGGGGAGTGATTTGCTACAAAAGAAACCATTTAAAATCATCAATATATTTGTTAGAAATCAATCCCACAAAATAGGGAAAAGTTGCCTCAAAACGCGCAACGGATAGTTTGTTGTCAAACATGGGGTTCGACCGGTCACGCGAGAGATAAGATTGAAATTGAATTCTCGCGAATTTTTACACGGGGGGACCGGTCGTGGGGTGCGACGGCCGCCTCACGGACCGAGTTGCCCGACGCGTTTTTACGAAACAGAGAAGTCCGGAACAAAAATCCAACTTGCGCAGTGTACATGTCGCCCGCCGATCGACCGGCCGACCACACCGGCCGCCCACTTGGTCGACCGGTGGCCGCCCGCTTTTTTTTTCTTACGCCCCATTTTCTGTTTCAAAACTCAACTCAGTACGGGTTGCCTATAGGGCGACCTGGTCGAGCTCTGAAACAAAAGTGTTGTCCAATTTTAAATCGAATATTAACTTCAAGAAATACTCCAAAAATTAGTAAAAACATTTTAGATCGATCGGAAGTGTTGGGACAACATTTAGGGACATTGTTTTGGTATAAAAACTCATTTGAATAAAATCATCAAAATCATGATAAAAATTTATCTAACAAACTCCCCTTTTTGATGATTACAAACCAAAACAATTTTCAAGAGGACGATTTCGAAAAACAAAAAAATTTCGGTTTATGAGTAAACTATCCGTTTAAAAACATTTTACAAAAGCTCCCAAGCACATTAAGAAGAAATATTGCATAAGCTTAAAGCACAAGCTTTTACAAAATAAACAATAACTCCATGAGCTTAGAAGCTCCCCGTTACAAATACTTATTATTCATGCAAACAAGTTCATAAAACAGTCATTGGATCGAGTTTTCTTCACAACTTATGGCCTTAATAAGCCATAGCTTGTAGCTTCTATCATGAGCTTTTATTAGCTTCTTTGAGCTAACGAGCCAATTTCTGTTTCTCCCCTTTGGAATCATCAAAAGAATGTTAGGATGATAGAAACATCATAGAAGTATATCAAAGTGCGCAAAGAAATGGTTTATCAACCATTGAGCAATTTAGGCTTAAAAACCAAGGAAAATGGGAGAAATGTATCATGAAGAGTTCATACGCTCGTTTTATTTCCCAAAACATGATCTCAATGAGTATAGAAGACTTTTGGAAGCGAGAGAATCATGTAGAAGTTGAAATTTTCATTGAAACATTTCATCGAACACATTGTGGGCGTGAAAAATAAAAAGAGTTGTATATAGCCCTTGTAAATGATCCAAGCCAAAAATTTCATCACCAATCCACATCAAACATCATACAATACAACATAATAACTAATCTCAACAAGATCATAAGCAAAAATTATCAAGAAATATACAAGAAAGCCATAAACTCAAGGGTTCAACCCAATTGAGCAAAGTAAGGAAAATTCTTACCATTTGATCGGAAAAGATGAGCAATGATGATGATAAACATGCTATATAAGGTCCAAGATATAAATGGAATGCATAAAAATCAATTTTGAGTGACAATAGTGTGCATTTGGCAAAGGGGACGAATAATGGCAAAAAGAAGTGAAACTGTCAAATGCTGAAGACAGAACGAACTTAAACCAAAATATAGCCTAGAGGCGACGGTCGTGGTTGAGGGCGAGGTCGGCGTTGAGGGCGACGGTTGCCCTCAACCTCTTCACCCCCATTTGTTTGACAAATTTTTCAAAATCCGAATTTTCAACCAAAAATCCGATTTTTCGCCCCTAAGTTTTAAAAACATGCAAAATGCAAACGTAGACCTCATTCAATATGCATTATGCCTAACCGAGCTCGTATTGACGCAAAAAGTCTCGGAAGTTAGCGGTTTTGTAAAAATGTCCGCTAATTGATCTTGAGATGGCACAAACGATATCTCAATTTTTCGCGTTTTGAAACACAATCCCTTAGAAAATGATGTCGAATCTCAATATGTTTAACGGTTATGATGAACCGGGTTTTGAGCAATATTTATAGCGGATACATTATCACAAAAGATAGGTACGTTTTCAAAAGAGCATTTGTAATCCGCTAAGGTTTGTTTCATCCAAAGAAGTTGAGTACAACAAAATGCGGCGGAAATATATTCGGCTTCCGGCCGTTGAAAGAGAAACACGTTTTTTTTTGAAAACAAGAAACTAGGCAATCGCTTAAAAATTGACATGATCCGAAGAGTACTTTTCCGATCATCAATATTACCCGCATAGTCCGAATCACTATAACCTTTAAGAGAAAAGATTTCATTCTTTGGATAAAATAAACCATATTGAATAGTGCCTTTCAAATATCGAAAAATCCGTTTAACGGCACTCATATGAGATTCTTTTGGATTGCTTTGAAAACGAGCACATAGGCATATGGCATGAAGAATGTCCGGTCTACTAGCGGTTAAATAAAGTAAACTTCCAATCATACTCGATACTTGGATTCATCAACCGTCTTGCCTTTTTCATCTTTGTCAATTTTGATATTGGTTGCCAGAGTCGAGGCGGTTCTTCCTTCTTCAATGCCGAACTTCTTCAAAAGTTCTTTTGTATACTTTGATTGCGAAATATAAATACCTTCTTGGCATTGCTTAATTTGAAGTCCAAGGAAGAAGTTTAGCTCCCCCATCATACTCATCTCGAATTCACCTTGCATTAACTTGGAGAATTTCTTGCACAAAGATTCATTAGTAGCACCAAAGATAATATCATCAACATAAATTTGCACAAGTAAACAATCTTGCCTTTTTCAAAAACAAAGAGTGTAGTATCAATTTTACCTCTTGTAAAACCATTTTGCAAAAGAAAAGAGCTAAGTCTATCATACCATGCACGGGGTGCTTGTTTTAAACCATACAAAGCCTTTTTAAGTCTATAAACATCATTAGGCCTAGAAAAATTTTCAAACCGGAGGTTGTTTTACATAGACTTCTTGAATAATACCATTTAAGAAAGCGGATTTAACATCCATTTGGTAAAGTTTGAAATTTTGAAACAAGAATAGGCAAGTAAAATACGAATAGCTTCTAAACGTCTTCTTTTGGTGCAAAAGTTTCATCATAGTCAATACCTTCTTCTTGACAATACCCTCGAGCTACTAACCTTGCCTTATTTCGAACAATGTTGCCTTGATCATCAAGTTTGTTCCAAATACCCATTTTGTACCAATAATTGTTTGAGATGGAGGACAAGGTACTAATTCCCATACATCATTTCTTTCAAATTGATTCAACTCCTCTTGCATTTCCAAAAACCAATCTTCATCCTCAATAGCTTCCTTAGCATTTTTAGGCTCTTTTTGAGATATAAGAGCTTTCTGCAAAATTCCTTCGAGTCATTACTTTATCAAGGGATCACCAATAATAAGATCTTTTGGGTGATCTCCTTAAATTTCAATGCTACGGGAAGATTCAAGTATCACCCCTATCTTCTTGAGGAACATTTGAACTTGAAGGTTGATCATATGAAATAGAAGGTTTATCATTATGAGCATCACTTTGAACAATAGGTTCAACAATATCCTCTTCATCACTATCGTCATTGGGTATTCTTTCAACACCCGAGGCTTCATTAAATTTGACATGAATAGATTCTTCAACAACCATGCTAGTCTTGTTGTAAACCCGATATGCTTTGCTCTTGGTTGAATACCCCATAAATATTCCTTCATCGGCCTTAGGATCAAGTTTGTCCAATTGATCCTTAGTATTTAAAATAAAGCACTTACATCCAAATATTTTGAAATAACTAATATTTGGAGTTCTTCATTTCAAAGCTCATATGGAGTTTTATTCATTTTAGGACGAATATAAACTCGATTAGTGACATAGCAAGCGGTACTTACGCTTGGCCCAAAAATATTTTGGAAGAGAAAATTCATTGAGCATGGACCGACTCATTTCTTGTAGCGTCCGATTCTTCCTTTCGGCTACACCATTTTGTTGAGGTGTCCTTGGAGCCGAAAAATTGTGCGTATATCCCTTGGTTTCACAAAAGACTCTAAACTCACGTCAAATTCTCCGCCTCGATCACTTCGAATAGTTTTAATAGTATCTTCCTTTTCATTCTCAATGCGTCTACACAACTTAACAAACTCATTAACGGCATCGCTTTTATTTGCAAGAAAAAGAGCCCAAGTGTATCTAGAAAATCATCGACAATAACGAAAGTGTAATGTTTTCCACTTAGACTAGCCGTACCAATATCCCCATACAAATCAAGGTGAAGCAATTGTAGGGGTTTGGTAGTGGAAATTTCATTTTGGGCTTAAAACTACTCTTAACTAATTTTTCTTTTGACAAGTGTCACATAAGCCAAGATTTTCAAAATTCAATTTGGGTAGTCCTTTTACATGTTGGTTTTTGTAAATATTTTTCAAATTCTTGTATCCAACATGTCCGAGTCGCCTATGCCATAAACTCGTTAAATCATTATTGGCGACAAGACAAGAAACATTTTGACTAACCAAATCACTAGTACAAATTTTGTAAAGATTGCCTTTTCTATTTGCTTTCACAAATAATATTACCATTTTTAAGAATAAGGCATTTTTCTTTATTAAAAGAAACATCATAATTTGAATCACAAAGTTGGCTAACACTTATCAAATTAAACTTAAGCCCTTCTACTAAAAGAACATTACAAAAGAGAAAGAAGAGTTACCAATTTCTCCATTTCCAAGAATTTTTCCTTTGCCATTGCCGAACATGACCATACCCTCTTCTTGGAGCTTGATGTTGGTAAAAAGCTCTCTCCTCCCGGTCATATGGCGTGAACATCCGCTGTCCACGAGCCATTTCGAATCTTCCATGGTTGTTATAGCCCCTATTACCTACAAAATCATTTCTTTTAGGTATCCTATAATTTTGGGGTCCATGGGGGTTAGTTTTGAGACCTTTGGGTCTCCAAATATAACTAGAGCTATTTCTCAATTTGCAATTATTAGCATAATGTCCAATTTTGCCACAATAAAAACAAGTAGGAGTATGAGAGCTACTAAAGACGTATGAAAGTCGGACCTTGGTTATTTTTCTTAAAGACTTTTTGAAATGGTTTGTAACCAAGTCCTTGTTTTTGAATGCTCACCTCTTTGTGCATCTAAAATTTTAGTAACCTTATCCGTGCTTAAATTAAAAACGATGCACATCATTTTTCAAATTATCAATATCATTAGTGAGCATTTGTTTCTCGGTTTCAAGAGTTTGAATTTGAGTAAGGGTAATAGCATGAACATGATCAAGAGTCTCATAAGATGTAAATAATTTATCCTTTTCTATTTTAAGCTCTTTATGCTCCTTCTTTAAACTCTTGTATTTAACAATTAATTTTTGAAATTCATTTTGCAACTCATCAAAATCACATTGCAATTCATCAACTAAGGGAGGTAGAGTAGAGGAGTTAGAGCGTACCTCATTATTTTCATCGTCCATAGCCATAAGACCATGTTCGGTTTCACCTTCCTCGTCGGATGTCTCGAGTAATTCATCCCAAGTTTTGACGTCCGCATTTAAAGCCTTCTTTTTCGGAAAAGACTTCTTTTTCTTTTGTTCCTCCTCATTGAGTTTTGGGCAATCGGCTATGAAGTGCCCGGGCTTTCCACTTGACTTAAAGCAAGCATTATCTCTTGGTTTTCTTGCTTTATTTTTATTCACAAATTTTGCAAATTTTCGAACAAGTGCGGCCGTCTCCTCATCATCATCATCATTATCATAGTATGCATTATTAGAAGAGGAAGCAAGACCTTTAGGAATATTTTGCATACCCGATTGATTGATGGTTGGTTTGGTATTTTTCCTCTCCTTGAGATAGACTTCATAGATGAGGAGGTTCCCGATGAGCTCGTCAAACTTGAGTGTCTCAAGATTTTGTGCTTCCGTGATTGCCGTCACCTTTTCGGACCATGGGGAAGAGCATTCAATACCTTAGTCACCTTGTCTTCTTCGGAGATGACTTTACCGAGGGCCACAAGAGGATTGACAATGTTGTCAAGCCTTTCCACCATCTTGAGATGCTTTCACCATCATACATGTTAAAGTTTTCAAAGTCTTTAACAAGCATGGTCTTTCTAGCTTGCTTGACCTTCTTTGTCCCTTCATATATAGTCTCCAATTTTTCCCAAACCTCATGTGCCGACCTTATGCCTCGTATGCGATTGTACTCGGTGGCGGTAAGTGAGCAATGCAAAATATTTAAGGCCTTACCGTTTAGAGAGAAAGCCTTCTTGTCATTTTCATCGAACTCCTTGAAAGGTTTAGGAGCCAAGGTGCCATCTTCCATTTTCTTGGTTGGTTGATCAACTCCTTCAATAACCACATTCCATATGTCAAATCCGCACCCTTGTAGAAAGACTCCATACGGTCTTTCCAAAATGCATAGTTGTTGGCGTCGAACAATGGTGGCTTGTTGGTGGAGGCGCGGTGGTGAGATAAGCGTCATTCGTAGCCATGGATCTTTCCTCTTTACTCGAACAGCTAGCCAAAGAGTTTGGCTCGATACCACTTGTTAGTCCAAGTGGCTACGATAATCTAGAGGGGGTGAATAGATTATCTCGGTTTTTCAAATTTTGCCCTCTTTTTGAATAATCAACCAAAGACGAGAATGTAAATGCGGAAATAAAACAACACTCGTCGATTTAAAGAGGTTCAACCCACTAGGGCCTAATCCTCTACCACCCCAAAGATATCCAGGGATGGATTTCAAAAGAAAAAGATTTTATTAATTTACCAAAAATTAATACAACACCTTGAGGATTACCACAACCCTCTTACACCACCTCGAGGATTACCACAATCCTTTTACAACACCTTTGAAGATTACCACAACCTTCAAACACCTATCACCTAGATCACCCAAGTGTATTCTTACCACAAGAATACTCACAAGGATTTCTTGTGTTGAATGATGACCAAAATCAAGATTACAACTCAATAATGATTGATACAATATGAGTACAAGTGTAATCAAGAATTGAAAGCCTAGACCTCAAATTTGTGCAAGTGAAAGTCTTAAGGCTAATACAACAAGATATATGAAAGTGTTTGCTTTGTTTGCTCTTTGCTTGTATGGAGTGTTGTATCTTGTTGCTTGAATGAAGCCTCTATTTATAGGAGAGGTCTTGGCTTGATTTCCGGACATCGCTCCTCCTCGGGGAGTGATTTCTTTGCAAAAGAAACCATTTAAAATCATCAATATAAATTTGTAGAAATCAATCCCACAAAATAGGGAAAAGGTCAAAACGCATAGCGGATAGTTTCTTTGTCAAACATGGGGTTCGACCGGTCGCGCAGAGATAAGATTAAAATTGAATTCTCGCGAATTTTTACACAGGGGACGGTCGAAGGGGGTGCGACCGGTTGCCTCACCGGTATGACGGTTGCCTCGAGCGTTTTTACGAAACAGAGAAGTCCGGAACAAAATCCAACTTGCTTGCAGTCTGTGTCGCCCGGTCGGCCGACCGGCCGACCACACCGGCCGCCCACCTGGTCGGCCGGCCGCCCGCTTTTTTTTTCTTACGTCCCATTTTTTCTTTTCAAAACTCAACTCAGTGTCACGGGTTGCCTATTATAGGGCGACTTGGCCGAGCTGAAACAAAAGTGTTGTCCAATTTTAAATCGAATATTAACTTCAAGAAATACTCCAAAAATTAGTAAAAACATTTTAGATCGATCGGAAGTGTTGGGACAACATTTAGGGACATTGTTTTGGTATAAAAACTCATTTGAATAAAATCATCAAAATCATGATAAAAACATTTATCTAACAAGTAGGTCCGATTGTTTTTGGCCTATAAAATGAAGCCCACCTCACACCTATGACCTATAGTCGAGTCCGACCAATTTTGCCACTCTAGCTTCTATCACCTATTTTGATTTATCATTTTGCCCTATTATTGTTTTCATTTACATTCTGTAGGTTCTTTTGGGGTTATTTTGGACATTTGAAACTTATCCTATGTAATCATCATTTTTTTGGTCGACTCATAGTATATATCACAACACAGGTTGAGGACATACATCACACTTCATTCGGACTATATGACATCCGTCCTTCTCATAGATGGACCTAATCCCTGGGAAGGAATGACAAATCCATTGTGACTCCACGTTAAGATCAAAACAGTTGCGATTCTGAACCCCTCGGCCCATGAGACAAACCGTTGTGTTATCCTATGTAATCATCAATGTAAACCAAATGTTGTTATCATACCCAAAAAAAAAAAAAAAATATCATAATCATACATCCCAAACACATTTCTCTTTTGTGTTATATTATCAATAAACAGTACAAATCTATTTAATCCAAATAATTGTCCCATAAATCCTTTATAATTAGAAGACATAATGACATTATTTCCCCGCATAGCCTTGTGAACTTCCGACAAGATTTCCTTCACACGTGAACCCTTCGAAGCAAATCCAGAATCACGAGCTTTATGATCTAACGACGCATCACAAGCTTGTACGTACCCCTTTCCTCACTTGTACATTCCTCCATGTTTCTTACCTGCTAGCTTCCCACGTTAATTACGTACGTTGTCGCATGAACGCGTACGTCTAGAAACACGTTTTATTCAGAGTCCACATACATAGGAAGAACTGTTGTTGCCGTGGCAGAGCCAGCGCTCTGGATTTGTCCATATTGTTATCTTTTGGCCAGCTATATTATAGCCAGAGAGGTCTAGTCTACTTGGATAATACAAATTCAAATGTGACTAGTCTATCTCATAATATTTTATTAAATTTCCTTTAGATTAATATATACTATAATGTAAAATGAAGTCAGAATAAGGTAATTGAGAAGGGTAGCCAAGTTGGTGGAGTAGGTGAGCCCAGGACAAAAAAATCACGAGTTCGATTTCCCCTACTAACACTTTCTTGGTTGAGCCTGTGTGACAGGGTTTGTCTTGTGTGGTTTACCTGGTTGGCGTAGTTTACAGACTAGTATGTCCAGCCCGAAGGTTTATCCAGTCAAGACTCAAAGAAAGTAGCGGTTGTGAGTTCCCGTAAAAAAAAAAATTAATAGAGTAGTGTTTGCAACAACATTTATTTATTTATTTTTTATTTGTAAATTTGGATATTATGGATCAGTAAAATGCAGAAAGTTTGGTTTTTTTCCCTAACAAAATGACAAAACACTTTCTGGATCATGCAAATTTTTAGGATAAAATACCAAATAAATTTATATGTATTTACAAAAATACAAAAAATAATTTTAGACAAATACTATTCTATATATGTACCTCACTTATTGTACATTATTACGTTATAAAAGATGAAAATTATCATGTCTCTTATAAAAGAATGTTCAGATGTGATTTAGCCATTACTTTTGTGGGAAAATCATAAGTTTGAAATAATTGAACGAATCATCCACCAAAATATCTTCCAAAATAACTTGATTCAAAACACGAAAATATACCTACAAAGCGTACGTTAGGGATCTCTAATCCCTACATATAGACTACGATGCTCAAGTTAGAAAAGATCTGAAAGAGTTTGAATTATAGTATAATTTTTCTAGAAAATAATGTGTGTATGAAAATATTTTTTTTTAGGAAAGTGTATGAAAAGAATTTTTAAAATTAAAGATATACTATATATATGTACCTCTTTCATACATCCTACTAGGATTTTGATTCCTTATACCTAGAATATTTGCTTCGTACGTATGTGCATTATTGTGTACTGTTCATGACGTTGCAGTTTTTCTGCATTTTATTGAATATAGTAATTTCTTTGTTAAAAAAAAACATAATAAACCATATTTTCAAACCACGATCAATCTAATTGTCTTATCGAGAGACAAAAAAAAAAAAAAAAATTGAGTCTTTTAAATATGGCCACAGCTGGTTACATCTTAATTTCTTCATTATAGTTAAAAATAATTTTCATCTAACTGGCAAAACATTGAATCTATCTAACAAATTCATATATTGTTTAAGAAATTTGATGCCAGTTAAGTCTATAATCTTTAATCAAGCAGCCTAAAAGTTAGTTTTGCCTCAATAAAATCCCTGTATTATTAATTAATTTATTCCTTTCATCTAAGACTTTCCCAAGATCAGTTTACTACGTTTGTTACCCACAAATTTTAAATTAATAAAATTATTCCCAATAATTAACAAAAATCCATAATTATTGGCTCTAGCGGTTGACATCTTAGTCATCTGACACCAGCATTGTTCATTACCGTGTAGACTTCTGACAAAGAGTGCTTTTTTATATATAAATAAAATTGATTTAGGAAAATCAATTAGAGAATTTTTTTCTTAAACATGATGCTAATGAATAAATTAGTTCCATTATATGTTTGCCTGTTTCTTTTTTAGACATCCAATTAATACTAACATCAAATCATGATCACTACAAGAAAATTTCAATTTACCGATAGAAATAATTTTGTCACTAAAGTTTACGATTCTCTGAGAATACCTACAAAATAAAAATATTATTTTTCGCAAACTATACCAACAGACTATCGTCAGTTCACCGACCGTTTTTCAATTTTACTGACAGATTTTCTGTAGGTATTTACCAACAGTTTTATATTTTGTAGGTAAAATATTTTACCTACACTTTACAATTATCTTAATACTTACCTATAAATTTTGTCAGTAGGTATATTGGTTTTTTTCTTTTAGTGATTTTTAGCATCAATATATCTCATTGTATCTTACTGTTCTAAACTTAGCTTAATTACAATATAATGACACCTTGCCTTATTACTTATTAGGTAGGGAATCTGCAATAATCGATTATTCGGACTTAGACGGTGTTTGGTTGAATTTATATAAAATATCAAATAAGATCATACATCTTAAAAGATGATATATCTAATATATATATATAATTATTCTAAAAACAGATTGTTTAATTGTTTGGATAAAATAAGATGATATAACTTATACATTAGTAATGTTATTTTTATAATAAAATGTACAAAATCTAATAAGAGTGTTAAAATAAGTTCTGATTTTAAAAATAATTTGGAATCCCACCTTTTCTAACAAATCTATAATTGAGCTTCTAACATTTTATATTGAGAGATTATATCTTTAGTATAAAAAATACCAAACACTTTTAAAGAACTTATAAACCTAGCCAAAGCAATTTAGGCCGCCCGACAATAAGGCCAGTCACGGAATTCAAATATGGAGACCGAAAATAACAACGGTGCTTTAGCTCGGCCTAATGGCCCGACCGACAACTAGCCCAAGCAAAATATACTACACGGGCTAGACTAGGCCATGAAAATATTGACACGGTAAAATTTTGGGTCGGCCCAATATAGCCCGATTTGCTCTCTGGCCCGGCCCGATCGAGCTAAATGCCACCTCTACAACACCATCTTATTTTAATGGAAGTTATCTTGGATTAATTATAGACAAGCAAGTCTCTTTTATCATACTTAGGTAGTTAGGTCAAGACAACGAGTGATAAATGACAAAATTTAGGGGGATCTAAATCATCTAATCGCACCTTTTTGCTTAATTAGGTGGACAACTTAGCTTTCTAATCTGCAGTGTATGGCATTTGTTGTCTTTCTTTGCTTCATCTAGAGTGTGTTTAGATTATACAGCTAATTATTTGTTTGTGAATAATATATTTATTATCATGCATGACTTAATTTAGGGATAATTAATCTTGTTTTCTTTCGATAGTTAGAATACTTAATTACGTCCTTAATTATCGGGTTTCAAAAAAACAAATACGTCCTTATCGGTAGTCCTAGTGTTCGCATCTAAAAAGAAATTACGCAAGAAAAATACTTCATTATGCGTACTCAATTCAGCGGCGTAGCCAGGAAAGTATAGTAAACTGAACCAATACATGAAAGTTGGGTAAAACGAATAGAAAAATCCTTAAAAATCATATAAATATCAGCTAATATATATATTTTTGGGATAATTACAAAAAGCCCCCGAGGTTCATGCTAATTACAAAAGAATCCAAAGGCTTTTTAAAATTACAAAAACCCATTGAGGTATGATTTCATCTTACATTTCCATCTTCAGAAGCAAAAATCATTTCAAAAAACTCCTTGACATCTACAAAATTATTGCATTCACCCCCCGTATATTTAAAACTAAATCAAACTTGAGGGACGTTTTTATAATTTTGAAACATCTTTGGTTTTTTTTTTTTTTTATAATTAGGCCAAACATAGGGGGTGTTTTTGTAATTATCCCTATATTTTTTTAAAAGAATTGCTTAGTACGATTATTTGTTTCCATAGGTTCTGATGATTAATCTAAGGGATAATTACAAAAGTACCCACGAGGTTTGACCTAATTACCAAAAATCCAGCCTAACTTTCAAAATTACAAAAAGTACCCATGATGTTTGATTCGGTGTTAATAAGGGATAAACTGCAATGTTTTTATAAATATGAAGGAGGGTTTTGAAATATATTTTGCTTATAAAGGGGTTAAATGTTAGACAAAATAAAATATCGGGGGTATTTTTGTAATTTAAAAGTTAGCTTTTTTTTTTTTTTTTTTTGGTAATTAGGTCAAACCTTAAGGGTACCTTTTGTAATTAATCCTTAATCTAATGAAAAGTAAGAAATAAATTAAAAGATAAGTTGTGAAATTTGTTTCCTCTCCAACAAAAAAATATACACATATGTATATAATTATTGGTGTAAGATTAATTGAAATAATTTGGTTATAAGTTAAACATCATCTGCATCCATTATAATATAGTTACACAAAGGTGTGAGGGGTGTATTAGGGATATTACGTATTAAATATATTTTTCCCTAACTGCTTAAGCTTTTAAATAAGATGACACTTCAAGGGTACTTATAAAGTTATAATTTCCATGTTCAATATCATTGTGTATTTATTGTACACATTTATTATTAGTTTTATTATTATTTGAGTTACTTAATTAGTTATTAATTTATCTTTAATATTTCTTATTAAATAAATAATTTAATATTGTAACTGATGTACAAATATTCAAAATAAATATACTAAAAATTTATATGAATTCATTTTATTGAGGATATTTTTTTATCCGAACATTAAATTCAAACTTGATCTATTGGGCCCAGGATTGGAGTGAATGCTTAGCATTAAGGGGCCAAAATGTTTGATAGTCCATTCAAAATTTTGAAGTGTGATTGAACAATAATCCTACTTTGGGTGTTACAAGTAAAAAGTCCAACATGCCCCTCTATTCCTGAGACAAATATTTACGGACATTAATTTTTTTTTTATTTTTTTAGGTTGGGTGTTACAAGTAAAAGTCCAACATGTCTCACAAATTATATATAATTATTTTATAAAGAGGTGTGTGAGAAAGAAAGGGATATATAAAACAATAATTTAGAGACATCATAAATTAAGGCATAATTGTGAACGAGTTGAATTAGACATTTAAGTTTATAGTTGAAAATATAGAATTGATAGATAAAATTTTGTTTTTAATAACCTTATATAAATATTACTATTAAAATAAAGTAATAAATACCGAGTTCATGCTAATAGATATTATAAAACAATAATATTAAAATAAAATATACGTGCAACGACTTGGGTGAATTACTAGTTATAATATATAACATCCTTTAATATTCCCATATTTAATCACCAAAAATGATGAGGATAGTGTAATACTTGCATCGATCATCAAAATGTTACATCTGATGTATATATGTACACTTGGTATAGATCTATCGTACATATGTCTATTTTTTATACTTGGAGAAACTCATTTTAGGTCTTTATCATAGAAAATAAAAATCTTGATATTGGGGATTGATTAATCACTATCCTTCTTAAAACCACACATATACTTATCATGAATCATCACGTTTTTTCAAAGTATAAAACGAACTTTAAATTGAGATGTAGTAACCATTTTCTGTTATATTAGAAGAAAAAAAAAAACAAATCTTTTGTCATTCTCCTCTAAATCTCAATGATAAACTTGTGAGAATTTTGCGAATATTTTTGCTGAAGATTTCATTTTTGACACAATTTATGTATATATGGCTTATTCTCAATGCATAAAATAAATATAGCTATATTTTTGACACAATCTCAAGGGCATTTTGGGCCTCCTTTTTTGGTCTTCCAGTTATTGTAGCAAGGACAACATTCTTTGTTTCCATAGGTTCCCGGTGGCACGCACAAGCATTTGTTACAACAAAGGTTGCAAAAGAGTAAACAATTGTTCCTATGGGATGTCGCTGAGCATCGACGGTCACATTCGCTCCCACATCCTTAAAAGAGCATTATTCATTAAAATTGGTATAAGGTTACACTTTTATATGCTCTTTTTTAAATCTAATATAATATTTCATATGAAAAAAAAACAAATGTATAGTAAAAGTAAAATTTATAAATACTTACTATTTTGAGGGACCGGACAAGTGACTTGAGGATTTGGTCCCAAAGAAGGACTTACTCCTGGAGAAAGTAGACCAAGTGAAAAAATGTCTATAGTAGATTCACCGTCATCAGCCTAACTATACGAGATAGAAAGAAACATGTAATTATTGATTTTTCTTAAATAACTATAATAAAACAAAAACTCGAAAATTTTATCGAAATATAAATGGAAAAATTGGAGGGAAAAGGGCCATAGTTTGTTTACTTACTAGGAAACCTACCCCAATTATTGATAAGGAAACACATGAAAGAAGCAAAATGAATTGAAACTTAGAAGAGGAAATCATTCTTGATGCCTTTTTTTCCCCTCTCCCTAAACTTGTTTTGGTATGATTTATTTTGATATGATTTGATTGTTGAGTTCTTTCTTATATAAATGAATAAAGGCTTCATTAAATTAATTGTTAATCCAATAAATTTATGGCATATAGTGCAGATATACTAAACCTTGAGTTTGATTTTCGAATTACTCAAGTTATTTATTATGTAACAATTAATGTTGAACCAAATGTCACCATGCTACTAAATATACACTGAAATCTACAAATCTTATCACATATTATATGTAAAATTTTGTGTAATTCAAAATTTAGCCTAAATCACAAAAAATATTATTATAGTACTTTCACAATATTCATCAAATCTAAGTAGCACATTCCTCTAAAAGATTTTGAATTACTATAATAATTATAATTTTCACTAGCCAATTTACCAATTTGGGTCAAAAGTTAACCCATGACCTATAAAACAAAATATAATGATCCAATCAGCTCAAGATCTATAAACTTTTCCCAAATGTACCTTTCATAATCATGTAACATATTTGTGTATCCAAAATTTAGAGTGTGATCCCTTGTCTTTTTGTTTTGTTTATTTCTATTTTGAGATAACAAATTGTGACAGAAGCTTGTTTTGGGGGAAATTATTTTGAGAGCGCAATTAAATGTGAGGTAAAAATATAACAACAACAACAACAACAACAACAATAATAATAATAATAATAATAATAATAATTATTATTATTATTATTATTATTGATGTAATGTTTGTTTAGTTAAATAGTATGATGTGATTGGTGATTGAAAAATATAAGAATGCATGAAAAATATAACTTGTGAGATGAAAATGTAACGATATCAATTATTATTATATTTTCTATTGAAATGATGATTTGAAATGATTGGTGAAATGATAAGTGAGGACGAGTTCATAATGTAGTTATATAGCTTTTGAAATTTTCATAAATAATCAAATGTTGGTGTAAAAAAATTCTATAACGACAATTTTACAAAAAAAAAAATTCTCATAAGCAATCATGCCCATAAAATTTTACAATTTTTGCAATTTTATTGCTAGGAAAATACCACGCAAATTCACATATGAATACACCAACTGGGCTGAAAATTAACTATATACGAGAGTAGATCCAAAAAATTGAAAAATTTCATGCTAACCTATATTTATTAAATCCCATTGTAGGTTCATCAACATTTTTATCAGTCACTTTGAATATTCCTTTAAATTTGTTAATGAAAAAAAGAAGAACAATATTAAACAATTTTACTTTGCAAGAAGAAAAATGGGACACGAATCTTGAAATAGAGTGAGCAAATGATTCCAAACTCTTTGTTAGTTTGTTCGATTAACTTAAAAATTCTAATGAAATTGCTTAAGTCGTTGTTGATGGGTTGATGTGCCAACGGGTAGAATCAACTTTGTCTTTCCGATGGTAAAAATTTGTGTTGTTAGAGTGATTGACACGTATAAGATACTTCCGGGTGTGTGTGTCCCCTCTCCTACTACCGTGAGTATAGGGTGTTCATTCGGTTAATTCGGTTAACCATTAACTGAAATGTCGAAAACTGGATTAACCGAATTTGCTAATTGGTAAAACCATTTATTATATGATATTTATGATATAGAAATATAATTAAATATAAAATATATATTTAATATAATATTTGATTAATTGGTTAATTTTAAATTTTTAAACTGAATTAACTGTTAACCGAAATTCTTCAAAATCTACTAAAATAATTCAGTTACCAACCGAATTAACCGAATTGATTTGGTTAACTGTTAACTGAAAACAAATGGATTAATTGCACACCCCCGACCTTCATTCTTCAAGAACCCAATTATGCTAGCCCAGTCCAATTCAAGATAATCGACCCATATATAAAAAGTAGGGCCAGTGGCTATCAGTTCGTAGGCTCGATTTGATAATTTATATATAAAAATAGGGATAATTACAAAAACACCCCTGAGATTTGGACTAATTACAAAAAACCCAGAGATGTTTCTAGATTACAAAAAAACCCATCAAGTTTGATTATATGTTAAATTTAAAGGGAAACTGTAGTATTTTTATAAATAATAGGGGATTTTTGATATGTTTTTTGCTTATATGAAGGGGAAAATGTAAGACGTAATCAAACCTAAGGGGTTTCTTGTAATTTTCAAAAAATTTTAGGTTTTTTTGTAATTAGCCCAAACCTCAGGGGTGTTTTTATAATTATCCCATAAAAATATAATGGTAAGTTTAACTATTTTTCATTTAGTATGAATATATCTTTGATTGCTTTCAAAAAAAAAAAATGAATATATCTTTGATTA
Organism: Rehmannia glutinosa; assembly: GCA_016081115.2. Classification (NCBI taxonomy): domain Eukaryota; kingdom Viridiplantae; phylum Streptophyta; class Magnoliopsida; order Lamiales; family Orobanchaceae; genus Rehmannia; species Rehmannia glutinosa. The sequence goes on along the minus strand of CM071929.1, from coordinate 66,775 downwards.
TATTATCTTAAAGTGTTTAGAGATTGTTAGTTGATCTTATTGTAAATTTGTAATATAGTGTCGTTTATTAATTGTATAGTAAAAAAAAAAAAATTAATTTTCCACCCTCGAGCTAAACTTGATATTGGTATCTAAAATTTCAAGTTAAAAACACTTCTACAAATACAAATCTTCAAAACAAAATTTTGTATAATATCAATTAACCTAAAAATAATCCATTTTATTACAATTCACAATCTTATAGGACTAGTCAAGTAAGGTAAACATGTTGCTTCTACGGTCTTATCGGTTTTGAGTTCAGACTATTTGGCCGAAAATATTATCTCTTATTCTAAAAAATAAAAGTTTATACACATATACAATATTGCCACATTGTCTATAAAAGTAATATTGTAACTAATAGTAATAAAAAAATTCCTTTATATTTGAAAATCCAATAAAAAAATAGAAGAAGATATGACAACCGAAAGTAGAGGTGGTTATATATTGATTGGAAGAAAACAAGAACCTCAGCCGTCCAAATAAATTCTTTCCACATTGAGGAAACATTCTTATTCCTTTTTAATTAGTTGGTTTTTATTTGTCTTAGGATTTCATCATTTTTTATCACAGAAGTTTGGAGAAAAATATAATTTAGGGTTGAGAGAGATGATTTAATTTGAAGATAAGAAGAAAGAGAATAAAATATCTAGAAAGAATGAACTTGATTCGTTTAGGAAATTAAGTTTTAACACATTATTTATTTCGCATGAATTTGAGTCGTTTGATAAGATAATATTTGTAAATAGAACAATTTACTGGAATTGGATTCAAGTTCAATTCGATTAAAACTTAGCACAAACTTGATCATTTACATATTTTTTGAGAGAGATCATTTATATTGATTTGATTACTCATTTAAAACTCGTTCAAACGCGATTTATTAGGATTTTAGGTTATTTAAAACTACTTAACTTTTTATGACGATATTTGCATTCATAGGATAAAGAAAAGAAATAAAAGTGACCTCGAATTTTTCACATGAGACTAGGCGACTAGCCAACTTATGTCTCCATCCTATCAATTTATCTTTCCTATCTCAAGAACCAATGTTTTTAAAATCGAACCGAATATTCAATCAAACAACTAATTGGGTCACTGGTTATTCGACTCGCTCGAACCATTGTGAAAAAAGGGTAAATATATATAAGTTAAAAAGCTAGGTACACTAAAAGTTTGATAATTTTAGAAAACAAAATTTTTAAAAAAATCCCTAATTGCATGTTAAGAATACAAAATATAGATATACTTTGCAAAATTTGTGTATAAAACTTGAGAAAATAAATATCCAATCGAAAAAAAGAAAAGATAAAAGCTTAAACTTAATATCGAGACTAAAGAAAAACATAACAACTTTATTACCAGGAAAAAAGGTAAGATATAAGTATCCGTAAAAATTCCCGTTTAGCATCGAATTCTTTGTCTCGTATATGTTTTTCTTCCGATTAGATTCTCGCATAATCCGCCATGCTCTATCTAGACATTAGGTCCAAACCTACCACCCGACTAACGTGTTTTAAAAATGTTTTTCTTCCGATTAGATTCTGCATAATCCGTCAAGCTCTACCTAGACATTAGACCTCAAGCTACCACTCGATTAATGTGTTTTCAAAATGTATTTCTTCCGATTAGACTCGCTAATCCGTCGACTCTACATAGACACTAGGCCCTACCACCCGACTAACGTGTTTTAAAAATATTTTTCTTCCGATTAGACTAATCCGTCAGGCTCTACCTAGACACTAGGCCTCTACTACCCGACTAGCGGTTCGGCCCGGGTTTAATTTCGGCATGCAGCTGGTAATCAGCCTCCACTGCACTCGCAAATCGCAATCCACACACAGGAGCAGAATCATGACATAAATCTTCAGCATTGATGTAGATAAGGGGTGGAGCCACTCATTTCTTGACCCTTTTACACCAATAAGTTGAAAAAGCTTTTACCTTTTTCTTGATTTTGTACTCTTTTCCCAAGGGGGCAAAAGGGTTTTACGAAAAAGGTACAAATAATCACCAAATTACCAAGCAAATCGCACCCTTTTTTGAACTTTATACACTTATTAATTTAATTGTTCTTTTCTACCTCTTAAAATATTGCTTTCTGCCATTTTCAAAACAGTTGGAATTTGTCTTGCTCTGCACTCTTAAAGATTGCTTGAGCAATTTAATAATGCATTTCTATAACTATTTCAGAATCCCACCAATTTATTATTGTTGACCACCAAATTTTTATGGGATCGATTGAGAGCTAAGTAAGGTATTTATTTTTGCCCCTGTTTTTCATTTTTCTTAATGTGTTTGAACAATTTTCAAGAAGTTCTTTTAATGTTGAGCTATGTATTGCAGATGGGTTTTATATCTTTCACGTTATGAAAGATTTGGGACCTCCTTTGTGAATGGAATTAGGTTTCTGCAAATGGGGTTTCTTGTTTCTGCTCTGCTGTGGGCTTATATTTTCAGGTTCTTTACATTTTTCAAGATTTGCATTTACCCTTTTGTTTATTTTTTTTTAATTTTTAGCTCTATCTAAGGGGAAAAATCTTGAAACCAGAGAATGTGATTTGCCATTTTGTTTATTTATTTATTTTTTTCATTTGAATTTGTGAATATAGTGGAGGGGCTACCTGAGAATGCAAGAGTTAGAGGAGTAAATTTGGGTGGATGGTTAGTAATTGAAGGGTGGATAAAGCCTTCTCTCTTTGATGATATTCCCAATGGGGACATGCTTGTGAGTTCTTTGCCTTCATATCTTGTTTTGCTTTCACATGTTGTATGTGGATTAGTTTGTACAATTACAAAAAGGGATAATTACAAAACGTACCCCTCAGGTTTGATTCAGTGTTAAAATTAAGGGGTGAACTGCAATATTTTTAAAAATATGAAGGGGATCGTGAAATATTTTTCGCTTACTATGGGTTTAAATGTTAGACAAATTAAACCTCGGGAGATTTTTTGTAATTTTGAAAGTTAGCTAGGTTTTTTTGTAATTAGGTCAAACCTCAAGGGTACTTTTTGTAATTAACCCTTACAAAAATTACCCTTGAATCTTGTTGTCCAGTCTAATTATGAAAAGATTCAGCTATCTTTCGAAATTACAAACTGTTTCTCTTTTACAAAATTGTTAAGAAGATACAAACTTCAAGGGGGTATTTGTAATTTTCGAATCTAACTGGATCGTTTTGTAACCAAGCTAGAGTTCAGAGGTAGTTTTGTCATTTACCGTATTTTGTTATTGGTTTCTTGTGGTTGCAAATGCAGGATGGAACAGAGGTCCAATTCAAGTCGGTGACTTCGGAGAAATATGTTTCGGCTGAGAATGGTGGTGGATCAACGGTTGCGGTTGACAGGGATATTCCACTTGCTTGGGAAACTTTTCGGGTTCGAAGCATATAACCAAATTGCTCACTCTTATTCCATAATATATCTAGTAGTTCTAGTAGGTTAGCAGTTAGCATATGCCTATTCTTCAATCATAGATATATGACTTCATGAAGTTTCTCGTAGCATTATGATTAGGGATAATTGCAAAACCCACAGGGTTTGGGCTAATTACATAAACATCCAGAGATCGTGTCAGATTTGATTATGTCTTAAATTTAAGGGTAACTAATATTTCTATAAATGTCAGGGGAGCTTTGAAATGTTTTTTACTTATGAAGTGAGAAATTGTAAGATTTAATCAAACCTCAAGGAGCTTTTGCAATTTTCAAAAACCTCTGGATTCTTTTTATAATTAGACCGAACCTAGAGGGATTTTTGCAATTATCCCTTATGATTATAAATATAATGTAGATGTTTGTTAGAAAAGGAAATTCTCGATTCTGGCTATATGAAACCTCGTCTAGTGTCGTAAAGCAATTCTAAATACTAATGCCTCTCTTCTACCAAACCGATAATCTTTTTTTGAAATGCCTTATTGTAAATGTAAATAAAAACGAAGAAAATATGGCACCAACTGAAATTGTTCAATTTTTGATGTAGTATACAACCGGAATCCTCACAGTGTTTCTTTTATCATCACATATTTTGGTTTACGTACAGAGTCTGAGCTGCCAAACGCTTTTCTTAAAATTGTGTTTTTCGTATAATAGTCTGATTCCAATTGACAATGAAATAGTACGTCATTCTTTCTTCGGCATTGTGGTTAACGATATATTAGAAAGAGTGATGCTATTTAGCATGTATTCAAAAGCCTGATATTTTTTTTTTCTTTTTGAAACTGCAGTGAACTGACTCCAGAGATCAATTACTTAACTTCATTTATTTCCTCGGCAGTTATGGAGAGTTTCGGAGTCGATATTCCAATTCCGCACTTATGGAGGCCAGTTTCTGACATGTGATGGTGATGGGGGAACTGTTTATGCAGCAGCAGCAGATTCACCGTCGGATACAGAAACATTTTACGTTGAAAGAAATAATGATAATCGAATTCACATTAAACTCAAGACGGAACTTATTTGCAGGTACGATTTCATTCAAGTTTGTTGTATTGAAGCATGGCTAGAGAATTTCAAAACCATAGATAACTCTGTTGCTCTTGTTTTTGTATTCCTTTTGAGTTGAATCGGTTTACTTAGGTGAATGTTCGAGCTATTTTCAGATCATTGTGATAGATTTCAAATACTCTCAAGTTTGGAGTAATTTGAAATTCTTTTTTTGTTGCTTATCGATATTATATTAACCTTAAATGTAACCTCCGTTGTCAAATCATCTCAATTATTTTAAGGGATAATTACAAAAACTACCCCTGAGGTTTGGGATAATTACAATACAAAAAAAATCCCTTGAGGTTTGACTGTGTTAAATTTAAGGGGTAACTGTAATATTTTGATAAATGTAAGGGGAGTTTTTGAAATGTTCTTTTGCATATGAAGGGGAAAAATGTAAGACGGATCATGTCTAAAGGGGTTTTTTGTAATTTCCATAAATCTCTGGTTATTTTGCAATTTCCATAATTTTGAAACATCTCTGATTTAGAAGATTAAGCATACTTGATGCTGGCTGTGATATTCTTCTTCAAGCAATATGAAGCTATAATTAGTCAATATGAAGCAATATAATCATTAATTCAGCTGGCATTTGAGTCTCATTGAATACTCTAATGGTTCTTAATCTTAAAAAGAGAAAAAAGAAAAAAAAAAAAAGCTTGATAGTATTATGATCCATTTTTTAGGCTTCAAAAGCCAACCAGCTCACAGCCGACTATCCAGGGACACCCGGATGGGACAATAATGCCGCGACATTTGAATTAATAATTTTATCGAATAATTTGCACGGGATTACCAGCTTGCTAATGGATATGGACATGATAAGGCAGAAGAAATCTTAAAGGTTAGCTGATGCGCATTTTGATTTCGTCATACAATATATAATGATTTTTGCCCATATTAACGAGACCTCCCCTGTTATTCTTCCGTAAGATATATGTGATAAATGTTTGCCGGCTTTCATGTGTACTCTATGCCATTTTCTATAATCTAATTGCCTTAACTTATATGGTTAGCGGCCTTTTTTTTCCTTTTTTTTATTAGTGTTTTCAAGAATCCCTCAATTATACTTTTAATCAGCTAATTATAGCCTTCATGAGGCATGGATTTTTTTTTTGGACATGATATTTTTGGGATAATTACAAAAACACCCCTGAGGTTTGAGCTAATTACAAAAAAACCCAGATATGTTACAAAATTACAAAGACCGCATCAGGTTTGAATATGTGTTAAATTTAAGGGGCAAACAGGGGGTCTTTGATATGTTTTTTGCTTGTGAAGGGGAAACATGTAAGATGAATCAAACTTCAAGGGTTTTTTTTGTAATTTTCAAAAACCTTTGGGTTTTTTCTGTGATTAGCCCAAACCTTAAGGTTTTTTTTTTTGTAATTATCCCTTATATTTTACATCCTAAGCTTCTTACTTTCTCATATTATTTGTTACTTGGTGTCTTCATTTGCCATTGCAGAACCATATAAACAGTTTTATCACTGTAGAAGATTTCGATTTCCTGTATAGGCATGGAATAAATACTGTGAGAATACCTGTTGGCTGGTGGATAGCTTATGATCCCGATCCTCCGCCTCCTTTCATTAGGGGAAGTTTGGAAGCTCTTGACAATGCATTCACTTGGGCACAGTGAGTTTATTTTATTTTAGGGATAATTACAAAAACACCCCCAAGTTTTGGACTAATTACAAAAGAATCCATAGATGTTTTAAAATTACAAAAAAGCCCATCATGTTTGATTCCGACTTAAAATTAAGGGGGTGATTGCAATATTTCCACAAATATCAGGGGGTTTTTGAAACGTTTTTTTGCTTCTGAAGGGGGAAGATGTAAGTGAAATCAAACCTTAAGGAGTTTTTTGCCATTTTCAAAAATCTTTGGATTTTTTTGTAATTAGCCCGAACCTCAGGGGTTTTTATGTAATTATCCCTTTATTTTATTTAGGGATAATCACAAAAAAAAAAAACCTAGGGCTTTGGCTCATTACAAAAAGATCCAGATGGGTTTCAAAATTACGAAATACCCCCTCAGGTTTGATTATGTCTTAAATTTAAATTTAAGGAGATGACTGAAACAATTTTTTTTTTTTTTTTTTTGTAATTTTCAAAAACCTTTGGAGTTTTGGTAATTAGCCCGAACCTCAGGGCCTTTTTGTAATCATCCCTACACTTAAATACTCTGCTGTTTGTGACTTTTCTTGTCTTAATGCTTTGGTGCAGAACTTTCGGTATAAAGTGCATAATTGACCTTCATGCTGCACCAGGCTCCCAGAATGGGATGGAACACAGTGCTAGTAGAGACGGGACGACGGGCTGGCCTACATCGTCCGATTATATCTCACAAACGTTACATGTGATTGATTTTCTTGCTTCAAGGTATATTCACATGCTGTCAAATGGTTATAATCACCAGCTATGTTCATAGTAATACTAGAAAAATAATCCATTATAAAAACCTCAAGGGGGATATTTGTCGAGCAAATACAAACCTCAAGGGGGTGTTTGTAACTTTTAAAAGATAACCGGATTTTTTTGTAATTAGACTGAATCTCAGGGTTATTTTTGTAATTAACCTTTTTTTCAAGAAGTGAGTTTTGCCGCCATAATTCTTAGGGATAATTACAGAAAAACCCTTGAGGTTTGGGCTAATTACAAAAAAAAATCCAGAGATGTTTCAAAATTACAAAAAGCTTCCTCAAGTTTGATTATGTCTTAAATTTGAGTGGGTAACTGTAATATTTCAATAAATATCATGGGAGGGGTTTTTTCAAATGTTTTTCGAAGGGGAAAATATAAACGAAAACAAACTTCAAGAGTTTTTTTGTAATTCTCAAAACTTCTGAAGTTTTTGTAATTTGCCCGAACCTCAGTTTTACAAGGTATAACTTCATTCTTGTGCAGGTATGCCAAGCATCCTTCGTTACTTGGATTTGAGCTATTAAACGAGCCATCAGCCGCTTTAGTCCCACTGGACATCCTAGTTTCATTTTACAAACAAGGATACCAGGTTGTCAGAAATTACTCATCGACAGCTTACGTCATATTCTGCCAAAGAATCGGCAATGCAGATCCCTTCGAACTCTACCAAGCTAACCTAGGCACTGCAAATACAGTAATTGATTTGCATTACTACAATCTATTCGACCCTTTTTTCGCCAACATGAGCTCTGTAGATAATATTCAGTATATATATAAGAGTAGACAAACGCAGTTACAAGCTCTGAATGGTGCAAATGGCCCACTCGTTTTCATCGGTAAGGCTGTGATTCTCACTTGTGCTTTTGCTGGTTCAATAGTTTACTTTCACTTGAATCTTGTTGGTTAATTTCAAAATTACAAAAAAAAACCTCAGGTTCGATTATGTCTTAAAGGGGGTAACTATAATATTTCTATAAATATCAAGGGATTTTTGAAATGTTTTTTGCCTATGAAGGGGGGAATATGTAAGACGAGATCAAACTTCAAGGGTTTATTTTGTAATTTTCAAAAGCCTGTGGAGTTTTTTGTAATTATCCTTAAATTACCTTTGAGGTTTTGTCTAATTACAAAAAACCCAAGCATGTTTCAAAATTACAAATACCCTCTTAATATTTGTTTATATTTTACAAATTGCACCTACTGCCCTGCAGTAGAGGTTATTTTGTAATCTTGAAAGATAATTGGGTCATTTTTGGAATTAGGCTAAACCTCAATGATAGTTTTTGTAATTCTACCATCTTACTACTATAAACCCTCTTGAATACTACTTCTTTTTATAGACACGAGCGCATTACGCAGAACTTTTGAATATGACTTGCGAATTTCAGATAATGGATACGAAAATCAATTGCAGGCGAATGGGTGAACGAGTGGAACGTAACCGGTGGATCCCAAACGGAGTATCAAGATTTTGGGCGAGCCCAGTTGGAGGTTTATAATGCTGCTTCGTTCGGATGGGCTTATTGGACGCTGAAGAACGATAGGAAGCACTGGGATTTCAAGTGGAACATCCAAAACAACTATCTCCAATTACAACTTGGTAAGCACCACTTGATGCCTATAATCTTTTTGCATATGAGATCTCCTATTCCATACGGTGTTCCATCTTATGATTCAATTAAACGCCACATGTATAAGATGATGTCGTTATTGTAGGCGTGATATTGACCTGGTATTTTGAAACAGCAAAATGAAACACAATAAGGAATAGGAGATTCGGACTAATCGTTTTGTCGCCATTTGCCACTATGTTTGTTTCACATTTATTATAGGGATAATTACATAAAAACCCCTGAGGTTCGGGCTAATTTACAAAAAAACCCAAAGATTGGCAGAAAACTCCTTAAGGTTTGATTTCACTTACATCTTCCCCTTTCGAAGCAAAAACATTTTAAAACCCCCTGATATTTGTGGAAATATTACAATTACCCCCTTACATTTAAGGCAGAATCAAACATGATCGAGTTTTTTGTAATTTTAAAACATCTATGGATTTTTTTGTAATTAGTCCAAACCTTGGGCGTGTTTTTGTAATTATCCCTTTATAATAATATCTGTCATGAAATCCTATATTATCAACCATATTTGTGACAGATTCTTGCAACTAAAGGTGTTTTTTATAGACTTATGACATTGATAATGGCATTTCTTGAACTTGACCTTTTCGTTCGATTTCTAGGATCTCATCTGAGCTGCGAATTCAACGTATGTTCTGGCGGTTGTTCGTCGTTCGGGCAAATATCCAGTTTCGTGCTGTTGCTTGGATTGGCTCGTAGCTTCTATTTTTCTACGATGTATAGAGTTGCATCATGACAATTTGACATCGATTAGAATAACAGGGAAGAAGGGGTTATTCTTTGTCCTTCGCTTCATATCACAATCAAAACCGGGAAGTGATTAGAAGCAATTTTTATGCTCATGATTTGTCGACATATCTTGTTAAAGCGAACTCGTTATGACTTGATTCTTTTATCCAAACCTTAGTTGGCCGTACAATAATGTGAGTTTTGGAGTTGAGTTTTGAATCTAGACAAACTCGATTAAAACCCAACCGAGTGTTTGCAAAAGCTTCGCTTTTAGAAGAAGTGATTTATTTTTAGCGAAAAAAGTAGAAGTAGTTGAGAATCGAGAAGTTCTTTAGTGTTTGAAAATAAAATCAATAGTTGAGAATCAAGTTGAGTGTTTGATGAAAAGTTGTAAAAATACTTATTTATTTGTAAAAGTCAATCCGAAACAGATCCAAAACGTATCCCTCTCCATGTTTTGGATTCTCGATTAAATGAAGAAAATCGAGAAGTTGATACTTGCAAATATTAAAAATACTTTTCTTAAGCTAAAATATGAAAAATATTTTTTTAGTGATTGCAAATACTCCCTAAATCAACTTGATAACCAAATTCAATTTTCTTATGCTTTCGGTCATGATTAAATGCAAGAAAACAAAAGTAAAATTGAAACTTGATTTCCATTTCCATCACACAATAAATACATTTTCCGAAATATTTGGGTTATTTGCGTCTAATAAATGTTAACACTTTGTAACTTCTCAGCAAGAAAACAAATAGAATAAAAAAATCATCAAAACCATAATTTATATTCTCATCACATAATCCATTGCATTTATCATGGATTATTTCTCTATTTTGATCACCTTCTGACATGCATAGTTGCCTTGGCCGCCTGCATTTTGAGCATGATATTAATGGGATAGATTATATTAATCGAGAATTCAAAATTACTAATAAAGAAAAATCACCTTTTAATTAAAGTTTTTCATATTGAATAATATTGGGACATAAATCATTTTGTTTAATGAATTTTTTACCTCCTTTTCCCAGTCACATCGCATTGTAATAATGGCCAGTATTGCTGTTTGTACTAAAGTTCCACCAAATATCATACCAGCCCATATGCCCTGAAATATAAATATGAAATATATAAATATATGTGAATAGAGAATAATGTGTTTACAATGTAAAAACTAAAAAGTTGGAAAAATGAAAGAGCAAATTATAAACGTTATCCCTGAGGCTAGTCTAATAACAAAATATCGAGCTATCTTTCAAAATCACAAATACTCATTGAGGTATTATAAATAAGTAAATAACCCTTGAGATTTTGTACTTGTGTTACAATTTACAAATACCCTTTAATATGTGCAATTGTAGAATAAAACAAGTTTAAAATAGATATTTAAAGTTTTGTATGATAGCTAAAAAAAAATTGTAATAAAATTAAAAAACATACCATAACTCCTAGATGGAAAACCCATTCCATCAAAAATCCGAGAGGAACTCCAACCAAATAGTAGCAACCAAGATTAATGTAGGCCACATATGATTGCCATCCAGATCCAACGGCCACCCCTTCAAAAAATTTATCAAAATACAAAACACATGTTAAATTAAGTATATACCTATGTATATATCATATATTCACTAATTACAAGAAAACACCAATAGCATTCTATTTCAATTTGTTTCACCACGTATTTCAATGTCACCATTACACACCATTACACACCGAACATATAAAATGATGTTATCGACGAATATAACAAAGATAGATGAAACACTATACACAAAATATATTGCAAATATAAAAAAAAAAATAAACAGTTCACTTTCATTTCTTTGGTTCACTCCACTTCCGTATTGATTTGAGTCAACATACGAAAGTGGAGTGAGCCATCAAATGAAAGTGAACGCTTTTTTTTTTCCTTTTTAATTTCTAAACACTGCCAGGAATGACGAAGACAGCCTGAACCTGGCCCCAACATGGTCCCCTCTGTCTCCGGCTCTCCGCTAGTGTAGTTAAAGAACTAAAATTGCAATTTACCCGGAAAAAATATTGGTTACACAAGACATAAGAATGAAAGACATAAAAATTGAAAAAAATACCAGAAAGAATAGGTTGAACACTATTGAGGAGAATTGTGAAGGCCAAGAGAAGAGATAGTTTGCTAACAGCTTCAAGGACAATTTTGCTGGTTGTGAAAATCAAAGCAATTTCTTGGTGGAAAAACATTATCAGCACTGAGAAAATTAGGCCAATCACTAAAGACTGAGTCACTGATACTATGGTTGCAAATTTGGCTCCTTTCCCATTGCCTGCTCCTAGTTCATTTGCCACCCTTACTCTGTACAAATCATAACAACATAATAATTCACCAAAAATAGCATCCAAATTACTTATGTTGACGTGCGTTTTTGGTCAACAAGTAGAAATACGTAAAAGGTTTAACACGTGGAAATGAAAACGTGCGTAACGTCTCTTTATTTCGGCTAATTATGCCTTTCTTTGTATTTTGCCGAAGAAATATTGGGGTCGGTCTTTTTTATCATTTTTTCCTCCCTCTCCTTCTTTTTCCCTTTTCGACTTTTTATACCCCTTTTGAGTAAGTGGGTTTACAATAGTCATCTTTGCACTAACTATTCATTAATTAATAAAATAGCTAAAAGGCGACACATGTCCCTCTATAGTTGTGCATGTCGGTCAAATTTGCCACTTGTCGACTTCTCTTCATAATTCTCGACATGTGGCGGTTTCGATACCGATAAAGTACTAAGCATGGGCGTGTGATTATTTTTACGAGGTTGTCGCGCGTGTGCTTCATATTGAAATCCGGGCTCGGGGCTCGGGGCTCGGCGGCCGTGTTGTGGTTGGGCTCGTGAGCGGATTGGGCTTGGTAGCGGCGAGCCTAATTCGTGGCGTGTCGTAAATGACGTTATTGTTGACGTCACTCGCAGTCGCTTACTCGGAAATGTGTTATATCGATGGCGTGGATTAATTTCTTCCACTAATATTTCGGGTGTCATCAAAGGCCCCCAAGTTTGACTTGAGAGAAAATTCTTTGACGTCGGAGTTAAACTTTAATGCTAATGATGAACAATTAATGGGAAAACGGATTTTTCAAAGGTTTTGTTCTTTCCTGGTACTGCCGCGTAGCAATTAATGCTTGAAACGGCGCATTAATTAGGTTGCCATAATAATGATGCATGAACACGTGGCATCTCGTGGTTGGACCAATCTTGCGCAGAAAAAGTTACGCGATTCTGTCGGCTACGGGCGTGGGGACACGGCGTTTTTGTCATGTTTGGCGGTTTTTGAGCTTTTAAAAAGGAGCGTCCTTTCGAATAAACGCCCCGCTTATCGAGGAAACTTATCTATAAATACCTTTGTTTTCCTTCATTATTCACTTTCGCATCCTTTAACCCTCGAGTTAAAGTAATTAAAACCGAAAGCGAAATTTGGTCGGCTTCCCAAGTTCGAGACTTGAACTTAGGTATTTTTTCGAAATACTCTTCCTTTACCTATAAATGTCTTCTTTTGAAGATAGTAGAGTCGTAGTTATAGTGTAGAAGTTGAAATTGAAGATCCTCCATCCGAACCCTCTGTTTATTTTTCACCAAAGACGGCGATCTCCGCCCCACAACCGAGTATTATCCGGATATCTTCTCCAGATTCTTCACGGAGGTGGGACGTCCCTCGAGCGGACGACACTATCTTTGACCCGACGCAGCCGATGTTGTTTATAGAGAAGGAACGGTGTATCAACCCGGATCGGTACAAGAGAATTCGGTGAAGAATCGCCAAGTGTTGATTCTAAATGCGGCCGGAGAAGAAGAAGATATGGATCCATCCGAGTAGGAGCGTGACAACGTAGAGCGAGTAGATGAGATGTCCGGGGATTCGAGGCCGAAGAAAGCCACTAGGGGCCCATAGGCCACCGTAATGGCGACGGCCGACAAGGAGGAGGACCTCGTCTTCGTGTCGAGCCTCGTTGGACGCCGAGTGACATAAACGATATCCCGAGCATGTTGATGATTCGGGAGGTGGATGAGCTCCGGCGGATGTACCGTATTCCGAGCGGTATCTACTGGGTACCGGACGGCACGGAAGTTCCCCACCCACTGAGGTTCAGACGGTACAGATTTGCTCCCGACTTTTTATACGGTTTAAGATTTCCACCGCCGGCCTTCCTCACGCGGTGGTTTTGCAAGTGGGGTATGCATCCGACCAGTGCACCCTATTTTCTTGGGAAGGATCATCGGCCTCCCGGTGATGTTTCACTGGAAAAATATCCTCGCCCCAAATTTAAGGAGATGAACGAGCTCTTTGTATGGCGAGCGACTCCATCGTCTCGGGTCACCATCCGGATGGTATTACGCATGACCGACCGGGGTATCCTGGACGGTTTGGTGGAGAGGTCTACCTTTTTCTCCGAAGGAGTGGAAGGATAAATGGTTCAGGTGAGCGGCGAGTGGCAAGCTCGTGTGGGGAAGGAGAAAGTGAGACCGTTCTTCATCCCCATCAAATTTTTTTTTTGGTTCTGATAAGTCTTATCTTTTCCCTTTCCCGCTTTTCTTGTTTATTGTTTCCTTTTCATAATTGTCCTTTCTTTCCATCTTTACAGAAGGGCATCAAAGGGGCCTCTGTCGCCCGCTTTTATTCGAAGGCCGAGAACATCCAGGCCCGGGAATCAAGGATGGCGGATTGAGAGGTTGGCCACCGAGGCCAACTTGGCCGCACTAGTTTGAGGCTCGCCGCCCGCCGACCCGGCCGAGGGGCTCGGGATGAGGCGGCCGAGCGGGAGGAGGAGGTCGAGAGAGTGCCTCAACGAATCCTCTCGTTAATGAAGAAATACGGCCCCATTCTCCGTGGGATCACCGGGCGAGAACCGAGCAAGCCGCGCCGCCTCCTGCGACGACTAGTCGTGGGTAGATCATCCGCGCCCGCAGGGGGCGACACAGTTTCCCGAGCCGCCGAGTGCGCGGCGCCGCTCGAGGTAAAACACCGTATTTCTTCCATTTCCTTTTGAGTTGTCTTTTTGTTTTTCTTTGATCTTTCTTCTAATTGATGGTTGCTTTATGCGGGGCGTGGCCTGGATTTTGCGTGCACGCCCGCAGATGTGAGAGGAATACAAAGACGGCGAGCTCGGCGGCTGCCGATCAACTGCGGATGTGGAGGCGGCTCGGAGAGAAGATATCCGGCGTGCAAACGCCCCTGGCGATGGAGTGCCGGGAAGCAGGCCGATTCTTCAAAGGAGTAAGAGGGGAATTGTGATGGAGGAGCTGATCGATCAGAAAGGGTTGGTCGAAAGCGGCGCGAACATCCCGAATGACCCCGCAATGGAAGGCCCGCGAACTTTCTCGGATGACCTCGGCGGAAGGTCATTTCATTCCTCCAAACCAAGCAAGAGATGAATATTCGAGGGAATGGTTGGACTTCGCCCTCGATGGTTTGTGGAATTCGTTCGATGTGCCACGCCGAAGGAGAGGAGCAATCAAGGGTCTTACCGGAGGGCAGTCGGGCCGCAATGATCGTCCGACCGTGCCTGGACAAAAGGCATCGAGCAATTCTCGCCGTAGATCAAGCCAAGAACAAATTCAATATCTTTATGGCCATGTCTCGGGCGGATGATTGGGCTCTTATGGCATGCGGTTGGGGAACCCGCGAGTTGGAGAAAAAATATGCCGACCTGGAAAGGCGGCACGGGGATCTCGCAGGAGGCCTATGCTACCCCAAGGGCGCAAGAATCTTTTAAGACTCAAGCGGATGAGGCTATAGCTCGGGCCAACTCCGAGAGAGATAGCTGAGGGCCGAGGCGAGCGAGATCGGGCCCGCAAGGTGAAGAAGAACTCGGATTAAGGTCGCGAGCCGAACGTCCGCCACCGCCCGGGTTGAGGAAATGGAGAGGCGCTTATCCGATGACGCAGGAGGTGAAGAAGCGCCCGCCGACAAACCGAGGAAGTTCGTAGAGAGGCCATTAAAGCTTACAAAGACTCGAGGAGTATGCATTCATGTTGACTGTGGCCATGCGACTAGTCTCCAAGAAATTCTTGATTTACTTTGGGGCGGGCGTCTTGTTGCTCGGCCTTGAGGAAGATTTGGCCCTTCCGGGAGGCCGATCTCAATACCCTTCTACCGAACTTTGCGGAAGCTTCTAATGCGCAGGGCTCTCCTCCGGATGTGGAAGAAAGTCGCCTCTAGCGGTGCCGTCGATATTCCGCCCCGCTCGTCTTGATACTTTTATATGTAGCCCTAGGTAGGTAATTTGGCTTCGTGCCTCGAGATGTAATCTGCTCCCGGCCTCCCTATGTAATTATTTTTGAAGTAAAAATGAATTGTTATTTTCCTTTCTGTGTATGTATTTCAAGCTTTTTGTGGATGCTCGCTCTTTCCTTTTTGTAAGAGTGTTGCCTGCCTTCTTTTTCCTCTTATTTTCCCAAGACGGGGCTCGATTTTGGTCTTCCGAGTGAGGGGTCCGCCGCCTTAATCGATTCTTGCACTCGGGGATATAAACTGTCCATTTCAGATTTGAAATTTCGTGTATAAATTGAGTCTCTCGATTTGCGCAGTGCGTAGCCAAGTCTTGGTATTGTGCTCGGTGCGTAACCAAGTCTTTGTATTGTGCTCGGTGCGTAACAAGTTTTTGTATTGTGCTCGGTGCGTAACCAAGTCTTTATATTGTGTTTGGTGCGTAACAAGTCTTTATTATGCTCGGTGCGTGGCAGTCTTGTATTGTGCTCGGTGCGTGACCAAGTCTTTATATTGTGCTTGGTGTGTAACCAAGTCTTTATTGTGCTTTCGGTGCGTAACCAAGTCTTGATTTTGGTGCTCGGTGCTCAACCAAGTCTTGATTTTGGTGCTCGGTGCGTAGCCGAGTCTTGATTTTGTGCTCGGTGCGTAGCCGAGTCTTGATTTTGTGCTCGGTGCGTAGCCAAGTCTTGGTATTGTGCTCGGTGCGTAGCCGAGTCTTTATCTTGTGCTTGGTGCGTAACCAAGTCTTTATTGTGCTCGGTGCGTGGCCGAGTCTTGGTGTTGTGCTCGGTGCGTAGCCGAGTCTTGATTGTGCTCGGTGCGTGGCCGAGTCTTGATTTGTGGTGAGTAAAAACTTCGTTTTCCTTTAAAGAGCTCACGAAATACCAGATGAAGGGATAATTCTTTGGAATCCTATCTGGATCGTAGATCGAGATCTTTATTGATAATACCGCTTCAGGTATGATACATTCCATGGATGCGTAAATTTTTCTCCACTCAAATATTCTAATCGGTATGCCCCACCGGATAAGACGTGGGCGATCCAAACGGGCCTCCCAAAGTCGGCTTCAATGGGCTCGGTTGAATGCCCGTTATCTTTTTCAATACAAGATCGCCGACCGAAATCTTCTTTCTTTTTTACTTTCGAATTGTAGTACCTTTCGCTCCTTTGTTTATACATCGCATTTTTCATCTCGGCACAGACCTTTTTCCTCGAGCAGGTCTAGTCTAGTTCGGCTCGGAGCGGCCTCATTACGGTCTTCTTCAAAATTTGCAATTCTGAAAGTAGGGCTCCAATCTCGACAGGAATCACCGCCTCACTCCATAAGCTAAAGAAAAGGTGTTTCTCGGTGGCTGCTCGATGTGTCGTTCAGTATGACCATAGTACGCCAGGTAGTTCCTTCCGCCAATTGCCTTTAGACTCTCCAATCTCGCCTTCAGGGTATACTTGAGTATTTTATTAACGGCCTCAACTTGTCCGATTCGATCGGGGTGGTATGGAGTTGAGAAATGGTTTTTATCGGAAACCTTCACAAAATTTCGGAACCCGGTTGTCGAATGCTTTCCCATTATCGTAATAATCGAATGTGGTATCCCGAATCTACAGATGATAGATTTCCATACAAAGCTCACAACCTTTTCTTCATCTATTTTTGCCAAAGGCTCCGCCGCCCATTTTGTGAAATAATCCACCGCCACAATGGCATACTTGACGCCCCTTTGCCAACGATGGGTAATGGTCCGATGAGGTCCATTCCCCATTTGGCAAACGGCCATGGGCTAAATACGGAAGTAAGTATTCAGGATGATATCGACTGTGGTGCAAATCTCGCACCTCTCACATCTTTTGACGAGGTCGGTAGCATCCTTTTTCGTGGATGGCGGTAGTACCCTTGCCGTATTAATTTATAGGCCAACGTTTGGCCCCAGCGTGGTTGCCGATATTCCCTCATGAACCTCTCGAAGTGCATAATCTGATCCTGTCTCGTAAAGCAAAAGCGTAGAAGTGGGATGGAGTACCCTCGTTTGTAGAGGGTGCCGTCTACTAGTGTAAACCGAGCCGCTTGAGTTCGTAGTGTTCTGGCTTCAGCTTTGTTTTCAGGTTGAACTCCTTTCTCTAGATATTGGATGATTGGGGTCATCCAAGTCTGTTCGACGGTTTCGGTTGTATATATTTTCTTTGCACCAAGTGACGGGGCAGACAATTGTGTGTGATGACATCCGTGATGACATCGTCCGCCCCTGGACCGAGCCGAGCCGGGCTAAGGCATCTGCTTGCATGTTCTCGGCTCGGGGCACATGTAAGATTTTTGTCTTAAAATGTGATAATCTTTTCTTGACCAAATCCAAATATTGTGCAATTTTTTGCTCTTTCGCTTCAGACTTCGTAGTTGATTTGATGAACAACCAAAGCGAGAGTCACCGTGGAACCAATAGTTGTTTTAGGCCCATAGAGGCCGCCATATCTAAACTGCCAGAAAGCGCCTCATATTCGGGCCGTTGTTCGTCGCGGGGAATCGAAATCGCACGGCCGAGCAAAGTAGCATTTTTCATTTGGATCGATTATCACGATTCCGCCGCCGGCTGCGGCGGAAGAGCGTCGACAAATAATTTCCATTCTTGGTCTTCCTTGACCTCCAATTGTATGGAAGCGTGAATTCGCCACAAAATCGGCTAAAGCCTGTCCTTTTATTGCGATCGTGGTTCGTATATAATGTCAAATGGCTAAGTTCGATTCGATTGACCCACTTAATCATCCGACCGTAAGATCGGTCGGTGTAACACTTGCTTCAACGGATAGTTCGTCCATACTATAATCTTGTGTTCTAAGAAATATGGACGGAGTTTCCGTCTTGTGATAATTAATGAATAAGCCACTTTTCCATTGGTGGGTACCGAGCTCGGCATCATGTAACGCTGGGCCGGTGTAGTAGGATGGATGTTGAATAGAGCCATCCTGTTTGATACATGTTTTTATCTTAATTTTGATGATTTTATTTTATCACCAAAACAATGTTTTTAAAGGTTGTCCAAATACTCCTAAATGTTTTAAAATGATTTTAATATTTTAGAGTACTTTCTCAAAGTTTATTTTCGTCTAAATTGGACAACGCTTTTAATGATTCTACGTTATTGGGTTTTCACTCTCAAACGATGTTCCTAAATGTTGTCCTAATACTTCCGATCGGTTTAAAATGTTTTTACTAAATTTTTGAGTATTTCTTGAGTTTTATTTTCGACCAAATTGGACAATATTTGTCTCGTGGTCGACCGGCCGCCCTATAGGGCAACCCATACCCGAAGATGTTTTTAGAAAGAAAATGAGACGGAAAGAAAAACAAGCAGTCGGCCCGGCCGCTTCGGCGTCCGATCGGTCGGCCGTCGGCCGCCAATGGCCGGCCGTGCACTGCAAGTGTGTTTCAAACAGTAAGCGTTTAATCCTTGCAAAATCCATGAGGGGGACCGGTTGGGGTGATGGTCGACCGGTCGAGGTAGCGTCGCCGACCGGCCGCCTGTTGTATTTTTCAAAGTGTTCTCTTTAACTCTTATCTCTGTGCGACCGGTCGCTTCTATGTTTTTGACAAAGAAATTTCCGTTTGCTTGACAAACAGACAAACTTTCCTTAAATTGTGGGATTGATTTCAATGACTATATTCTTGATTTTAATTGTATTTTTCTCAGAGATTTTCAATCCCCAAGAGAGCCTATGCTTGATCAATCATCTCCTATAAATAGAGGAAGTTTTGGAGCAACCAATACAACAATTGAGATACAACACAACAAGATACACTTCAAGCAAACACTTGGTCTTTCATAGTCATTATTCTTGTTGTAAAATTGCCTAGCTTATCACTTTCACATCTTTGAGGTCTAGGCTATTCTTGATTACACTTGCACTTTATTGTATTATCAATTATCGAGTTGTAATCTTGAATTTGTGGTCGTCATTCAAACACAAGATATCCTTGTGAGTGTTCTTGCGGTGGTAAGAACACACTTGGGTGAACTAAGTGTTAGGTGTAAGAAGATTGTGGTAATCTTCTTGTTGAGGTGTTGAAGAGTGTGGTGCTCTTGAAGGTGAAGATTGTGGTAATCTTCACAAGGTGCCGTTGGAGATTGTGGTAATCTTCAAGTGAGATTGTGGTAATCTCAAAGGTGGTGTTGAAGAAGAGTGTGGTGCTCTTCAAGGTGTTGTAAGTTGAATTTGTATTAATTGTGGTAATTAATAAAATTCTTTTTCTTTCAAATCCATCCCGGATATCTTTGGGGTGGTAGAGGATTAGGCCCTAGGTGGGTTGAACCTCTTTAAATCGACGTGTGTTGTTTACATTCCGCACCTTCATTATTTTGTTTGAGCATTCGGTTTAAAAAGAGGGCGAAATCGAAAAGATGGAGATAATCTATTCACCCCCCCTCTAGATTATCGTAGCCGCTTGGACTTACAAGTGGTATCAGAGCCAAACTCTTTGGCAAGCTCGTTTCACATCGCGAGTGAAGAGAAACGATCAACGGCTACGAACGAAGCTCATCTATCCGGCACCTCCACCACCAAGCCACCACTATTTGATTCCAAGAATTTTAATTTTTGGAAAGAAAGAATGGAATGCTATCTACAAGGTTGCGGGTTCGACATTTGGAACACCGTCATTAATGGAGAATCCATTCCGACGAAAGATACACCATACACCTCAAAAGGCTTCAAAAAGCTCAATGATGAAGAAAAGAAATTCATCTCCTTAAACGGTAAGGCTTTAAATATTTTATATTGTTCATTTACTAATTTAGAATATGAACATATTGTAGGAATAAAATCGGCACATGAAGTATGGCAAAAATTAGAAGCCATCTATGGAGTATTTGCAAATGAAAGGAGTCAAACAAAAGCATCTACTTCTCAAGGTCATACAAGCTCAAATCTAAGGAATAAGCCTCTTACAACTTCCAAATGTGAAGAAGTTGAATATTGCTTTATGGGCATCAATGAAGAAAATGAGGTATGTCTTAAGCCCTCTACTTCTTATGATATCATTATTCAAAATGATTATAGTGATTTACAAAATGATTATGATGAACTTCAAAATGAATTCCAAAGCTTACTTGTTAGATACAAAAACTTGAAAAAGGAATTCAATATTTTGAAAAATGATAGGGATAGTTTGTTTACTTCTTATGAATCACTATCATGTGCTCACACCACCACACTTGACAAGGTTAGAAACCTTGAAAAAGAAAATAGTACTCTTGTTGAGAATATTGATTGCATGAAAAAGGATTTATTAAAAACCAACTTGAGTACCAATAAAATGTCCAATATTGTTGATATTAATAATTGTGATAAAGGACTTGATCATAAGCCTAATGTTGTTAATCATATGAAAAAGGATCAAGTCAATATGCATATTGGTCATTATGCTCCTAAAATTATTACTTGTTTTTATTGTGGCAAAAAGGGTCATACGGCTAATTCTTGTCGGGCTAGAAATAGCTCTAAATATTGTTGGAGACCTAAAAGTCTCAAAGCTAATCTTAAAGGACCCAAACACATGAGGGTACCACAAAACAATGTGCTATTAGGTACCCTAAGCAAAGCAAAAATCGGAGAAAATTCATGCCACCAAGAAAACATCAAATGAACGTTTCATTTGATCAAAGAAGGAGAAACCACTCTCAACAAAGCCAATTTCCAAGAAAACGTATAATCAAAAATGGGAAGAACACAATCCTTGAAATGGCAAAGACATCATCAACAAGATGATTTTCAAAGAAGAAGAGACCATCAACAATGGGAAGGTAACCAACCTTGAAATGGAGTAACCAAAGTTAAGTCATCATCAACAAAGTAACTTCTCGAGGGGAAGATATCATCAAGAATGGGAAAGGCACAACCCATGGAAATGGCGTAATTGGTAACCCGTATCTCCTATTTAAATATGCATTTTATTTTGTTATGCATGCTTTTATTTGTGTCTTAATTGCAAAATGATTTTTCAAGTATTTATTTTTAGGTCTCTTATATTTTTATGAGTTTCAATATTTTTAAAAGAGACCTTGCATGTTTTTTTAAACTCTTGAGCTTTTCATTAGACTTATGTGGCTTATTATCTCTTATGAAATCTTATAGCATAAGCTCTTTTTTGATATCTCATATTATTTGCCTACACTTGAATTTTCTATGCAAATGTTGTCTAAGAATTGTGTAGGATACATATTTCATACTCATTGGCTATTACGTTATCAAGTTTCTTAAACCATCGAGGTATGTCTACTCGTATCTTTCCTTAAAACTTGATTTTATGCTTATGCACATATCTTTCAAGATATTTCATTTTGACCCTTAAGTGCCCCTAATTGATCTTGCAAATATTTTCTCTTAAAAGGCACTACGTGTTTAGTCTCGTTTTTATCGTTTACATGTTTTCCAAAACCCATATTTGTTGGATTTAGTCCAAACTTATATTTTTGCAAAGTTTTAAAACTTTTGGGGTGGAAAATCGAATTTTGGAAAAATGCGGGAGATAGAAAAATCACCTGGGGACGGTCATAGCGGGGCGGACGGCCGCCGCACCTCGACGGTCGTCCCCTACCTCGGCCAGGTCGCCCAGGGTTATTTTTTAGCTTATAATTGTTCTGTTTCTTCTTCTCAAAACAGACGCACCAAAATCCCCAAACCCCAAGAGCGATTTTTTCATCCCCTTTTCTCTAGAATCTTCAATTCTTCATCATTTTTCACGATTCTTGTTGCTAATCTTCTTATTTTCTCAAGAATCTTTCATATATGGCTCCTCCAAGAAATTCCACGGGCCGAAATCCCATCTCCAAGCGTAGAAGGGGCGGAGAGGGTTCGTCAAGAAATCGGCAAGAAGAAGCCGAACAAAGGGATATTCGAGCCGCTCAAAGAAACGTGGCTCGAAGGTGATGATGTTCAAAATCCCATTCTCTCTCGGGCCCAAATTACAGGAGCTACGCGGAACGATTTCGCTCCAAAATTGCCGTTGGGCGAAAGGTAAAAATCCTTTGTTACTCAAGCCCCTAATTCCCACAATGTTCTTAATTTCATTCATAAATATGCGGAATGGTATTATGAGGACTCGGGAATGGGAGGAAAGTCGATTGCTCGGACTAAAATGTGTCGTTTTAGTTCATTTACGAATGAGTATCCTACGATTACAGAGGATTTTTTTGAGGAGCAAGGTTGGATGTATTTATGGGAACATGCTTATGTGTTGTATGATGATGATATTATCCAACTCTTTTATGCCAATATGTGGGTTGAATATGATAATGATAGAAAGCCGATTGTCGTTAATTCGCTTATAAAGGGTCGTCATTTTAGATGGACTCCCAATGATATTTGCCGGCTTTTACATGTTAGAGAAGGTGGTTGGGATTATTTCTCTTGCGGGACTTGGAATGATGAAATGTTGGGGTATCGATGAAAGAAGTCAAGACGTGTTGGGAGTATGGCCTAAGTATTCTTTGTTGGCAATGACACTTGAGCATCGCATTTTATCGGTCATTGTCGCGTATTGCATTTGTGGTAAGTCGGGAAGATGCCAAAGCAATATGGATTACTTTTTGACTTATAAGATTGCTAGGGAGGAACCACTTAACTTTGGTGCCATACTTATTCAATGTCTAATCGAGTCCATTACTCAAGGTAATAAGAAGTTGGTTATGGGAAATTGGATTTGTAAACTTCTTATTCAATCGGGACTTCCTTCGTCGGAGTTTAACTCGGAAGTTTTTCAAAATGACTTTGACATTGATAATATCTCCCAAATAGTCACGATCTTGCAAGAATATGGACATCCACCAACCAAAATGGCGAGAGGAAGAGGTCAAGAGTCTCCGATCCTAATGACATCTTTGATGACGCTGGGCCGCAAGATTGGTGGAAGAAAGGCGAACCGAGCAATCCGGAGGGTAATACCGGTGCTCAACCACCTAGGAGGTATAGTCAAGCCGAATTTGATGAGATGAGGGCTTTTCATGAGACGAGGTATGAGGCTTTGGAGCAAAAGACTTCTAAAATGCAAAAGTCTATCGGCAAGTTAAAGAAATTCATCAAGGACTTTATTCCGGATCTTGCTTCTCCTCGGATGAGGAATGATGTTACCCCACTCCCTTTACTTTCTAGCATTTTCATTAATGATGTTTTGTATTTTGATGAATTTGTGTAAAACTCTTTTGTACTAATGATATTTGCTTGTTTCTTTCTTAAAAGGGTTAATATTGCAAGTTGATAATGACTTGTGGATGATCATAATGTTTGATGAAGTATTTGATGGTAAAAATACTCTAAAGCATTGTTTGATAAGTGGTATGAAGTACTTGATGGTAAAAGTGCTTCTTTTATTGCTTTGTTATGCTTAGTTGAATATTTTGGGTCATTTGATACATGTATTATTGAAAGCATAACTTATTACTTGATGGTTGCTCTAATTTTTGGCATTTGTAATGCCTTGATCTTTCTTAGCTTATCTCAATTGGGTTGAACCCTTGAGAATCTACTTTGAGCTTCTTAATTGATGAACAAATTATTGCATATGGTGCATATGATTTTTGAGCTTTGAAATGAGGTTGATTGATGATATGAAAATTTTTGGCTTGAACCATTTACAAAGGTTATATACAACCTCTTCTATTTTTTTCACGCTCAAGGTGTTTGTTAAAATGTCGCAATGAAAATTTCAACTTCTACATGATTCTCTCGTTTCAAAAAGTCGTCTATACTCATTGAGATCATGTTTTGGGAAATATAACGAGCGTATGAAATCTTCATGATATAATTCTCCCATTTTCCTTGGTTTTTAAGCCTAAATTGCTCAATGGTTGATAAACCATTTCTTTGCGCACTTTGATATACTTCTATGATGTTTTTATCATCCTAACATTCTTTTTGATGATTCCAAAGGGGAGAAACAGGATATTGGCTCGTTAGCTCAAAAAGCTAATAAAAGCTTGTCATAAAAGCTATAAGCTATGGCTCATAAAAGCCATAAATTGTGATTTATTTTTAGTCCATTTGTTGCTTGATGGACTATATTATTGTTTAATGTTGCTTTGTGATGAGGGGAGCTTATAAGCTCTTGAATAAATTGTAAAAGCTAAAGCTTTTAGCTTATGGATTATTGTTCTTACATTATTCTTGATGTGCATGTGGATAGGGGAGCTTGTGCTTATTTTTGAAAATATTTACTCCCTATTTGGTTGCTTTAATATTTTTGGAAATTTTGGTTGCTTCCAAACGGTCAAATGTTTTTACCGGAAAATCATTTCTAAAATTGCTCTCTTAATTTGGGTAAAAATTGTTTTGGTTTGTAATCATCAAAAAGGGGAGATTGTTTGATACATGTTTTTATCTTAATTTTGATGATTTTATTTTATCACCAAAACAATGTTTTTAAAGGTTGTCCAAATACTCCTAAATGTTTTAAAATGATTTTAATATTTTTGAGATCTTTCTCAAAGTTTATTTTCGTCTAAATTGACAACGCTTTTAATGATTCTACGTTATTGGGTTTTCACTCTCAAACGATGTTCCTAAATGTTGTCCTAATACTTCCGATCGGTTTAAAATGTTTTTACTAAATTTTCGGAGTATTTCTTGAGTTTTATTTTCGACACAAATTGGACAATATTTCGTCTCGTGAGTCGACCTGGCCGCCATCTATAGGGCAACCCATACCGAAGATGTTTTTAGAAACAGAAAATGAGACGGAAAGAAAAAAGCAATGGTCGGCCGGCCGCATCTGGCGTCGACCGTCCGGTCGGTCGGCCGTCGCCAACGGTCGACCGGCACTGCAAAGTGTCAGCCAAACGAGCGTTTAATCCTTGCAAAATCCATGAGGGGACCGGTTGGGGTGATGGTCGGCCGTCGAGGTAGACGCGACGGTCGCCTGTTGTATTTTTCAAAGTGTTCTCTTTAACTCTTATCTCTGTGCGACCGGTCGCTCTATGTTTTGACAAACAAATTTCGACCGTTTGACAACAGACAAACTTTCCTTAAATTGTGGGATTGATTTCTAACAGCTATATTCTTGATTTTAATTGTATTTTTCTCAGTAGATTTTCAATCCCCAAGAGAGCCTATGCTTGATCAATCATCTCCTATAAATAGAGGAAGTTTTGGAGCAACCAATACAACAATTGAGATACAACACAACAAGATACACTTCAAGCAAACACTTGGTCTTTCATAGTCATTATTCTTGTTGTAAAATTGCCTAGCTTATCACTTTCACATCTTTGAGGTCTAGGCTATTCTTGATTACACTTGCACTTTATTGTATTATCAATTATCGAGTTGTAATCTTGAATTTGTGGTCGTCATTCAAACACAAGATATCCTTGTGAGTGTTCTTGTGGTAAGAACACACTTGGGTGAACTAAGTGTTAGGTGTAAGAAGATTGTGGTAATCTTCTTGTTGAGGTGTTGAAGAGTGTGGTGCTCTTCAAGGTGAAGATTGGGTAATCTTCACAAGGTGCCGTTGGAGATTGTGGTAATCTTCAAGTGAGATTGTGGTAATCTCAAAGGTGGTGTTGAAGAAGAGTGTGGTGCTCTTCAAGGTGTTGTAAGTTGAATTTGTATTAATTGTGGTAATTAATAAAATTCTTTTTCTTTCAAATCCATCCCGGATATACTTTGGGGTGGTAGAGGATTAGGCCCTAGGTGGGTTGAACCTCTTTAAATCGACGTGTGTTGTTTACATTCCGCACCTTCATTATTTTGTTTGAGCATTCGGTTTAAAAAGAGGCGAAATCGAAAAGATGGAGATAATCTATTCACCCCCTCTAGATTATCGTAGCGCTTGGACTTACACCATCTAGCCTAATTAACACCGAGCTGATGGCGTATTCGGATACCGCCAAGTACAAATACAAGTCCTCCCCTTGGGCGGTTTTTGTAATATAGGGATTGAAGATAGATGATGTTTGAGGATTCAAAGGCAACTTTGTGCTTGCTCGGTCCACTCGAAATTTTTGCTTTTCTTTATAATTTCAAAGAAAGGTTTGCACTTGTCTCGTGGACCGAGAAATAAATCGGTTAAGGCGCCAATCGGCTGTTAGGCTTTGTACCTTTTTACGAGTTTGGGGATTCTAGGTCGGTGATGGCTTTTATTTTGTCCGGGTTAGCTTCGATTCCCTTTGGCTGACCATATACCCCAAAAATTTACCCGAGCCGACCCCAAATGTGCACTTTCTCGGGTTTATAATCATCTTGTACTCTCTCAAAATAGCAAACATTTTATTAAGATCGTTTAGATGATCGGACATGTACTGATGATTTTACTAGCATGTCATCTACATAGACTTCCATAGTGTGACCTATCATTTTCTCAAACATCTTATTCACTAACCTTTGATAGGTCGCACTAGCATTCTTCAATCCGAAAGGCATCATCTTGTAATGATTGAATTCCCCGAGCGAGAGAAAAATGAGGTATTTTCTTCATCTTCTCGGGTGCATCCGTATTTGGTTGTAACCCGAGTATGCATCCATGAAGCTCATCGGCTCGTGTCTCTGCCGTGGCATCTACCATATAATCGATATTTGGCAATGGATAAGCCTCCTAGGGCATGCTTTGTTGAGGTCGGTAAAATCCACGCATAGGCGCCATTTGGCCGATCTTTTCTTTACCAAAACAGGTTGGCGACCCATCGAGGATAGAGGGCTTCCTGATGGATGACCGCTGTCTAGTAGTTTGTTAACCTCGATTTAGTCTTTGCTGTCTATCGGGGCCGAAGTTTGCGCCTTTTTCGGATGGGGGCGGAACGTTAGATCAATATTAAGGCGGTGGCACGATACTTGGGATCAATTCGGGCATGTCTGCATGAGTCCATGCGAAGACGTCAAGATTATTTCCCAAAACTCGACCAACTCGCCGATATGGTTCGGAAGATCATGACCAATACGTAGTTGGCGCCCCGCAGCTTACCGACATTGATTGTATCAACCTGTTCTATAGGTTCCGCTCGTTTCTTTTCTTGCTTTGCCCCTCCTTAATTTGCGGGGCAATTCGCCTTCTCGCGCCGGCTCGGTTTCGATTTGCGGCTCGCCTTCTTCCATCATTGGCTCCTTCCCAAGCCGACGACTTGGATTATCCTCCGGAGCGATCACCCCCTTTCGCTCGGCCTCCTTTTCGGGCAAAGGATTATCTCGTGTGATTCATTTGGTTTGCCCTTATTCTCGCCGCGTTAATCTCCACCGGTCGGAGTTTAAGAGAGCACTCTCGTGACTCCCTTTGATTCCCTTTATGTAGAGCTTCGCCATCGGACGTTGGAAATTTTATACAAAAATGATATATTGAAACTACGCTTTTATATGATAAAGCAATGGCCTTCCAATGATAGCATTGTACTCGAATCGGCATTGATTATTTTGAATGTTGTCATGACATGTCCGTTTATGCAAACCTTGTCCCATTTGGATGGGCAAATCAACTTCTCCTAGTGGGACTATCCTTCCTCCTCCAAACCCCAAAATGCTATCGTTACATGGACGGATATAACTATCATCCACATTTAATCTTGAAATGCTCGGATATAAATGACGAATAGCTTCCGGTATCAATTAAAATTACGTGAACCAGGAATACCCAAAATCGGTGCGATGATGACCGGAGGTCGAGAATGAGGATGGACCACCTGGTCGGAATCCGCATCCGGAACGCTTGAAAGTGGCGGTGGGTTGGCCTTTCCTTGATTTCGCCACCCGAACTTGCCTTTCGGCATTGGTTGCCTGTCTAACATCGGCTTTTCTTTTCTGTTGGAGCGTCTATCCTCCATTGTGTTGGTATTGATCCGACTAACACTTGACATCATGAGGATTTTCTCCCCGATTTTCAAGCGGGGGTGGCGGCGGAGAGAGCTGGGTTGATTACGCGCTCGGGTTGACGCTTGAGCGATCCGGTGGGGAGGTAGCTCATGAACGTATCTTTAAGGCCGCCTGCCGAACAACCCGCATAATTTCCCTAATTAGATCTCGGCACTCGTCAAGATCGTGACGTGACCTATCGATTTGTGATAGGCGCGAGAATCGACGCGAATCTAATTTTTTGATGGTTCAATTTTTGAGGCCGAGCGGAGGTAACAAAGTCGGACACTGTCTTCACTCCATATGGCCGACGGAGTGTGGGTCAAGTACTCTTAGCGGCGACTTCGGCTCTCGCCTCTTGGCGAGCTCTAAATCCGGTGGTCGGGTTTTCCGAGAATGGCCGGAAACCCGACCCCGCCCACACATCGGTTCTTTCCTTCCGTCTTTTCTTACGTTCCTTTCGGTGCTCGGGCGGTTACTTGCCATGGCTTCTTCCGCACAAATATGGCCGCCGCGGATTAGAAATTCTTGATACGAGGTTGCCCCGATTCGTGGATGGAGTAATTAAACCATGTTTTGAGCATCCCCATGGTCGCAATTAAAATGGCGTCATCGACACCGGTTCCATCTCTCGAACTTGTTTGTTAAACCGAGAAATATAACTCTTTGGGGCTCGTCTTTCCCTTGTTTGATGTTCACGAGGAGTCTTTAGGCGCGGCTCGAACTTTGGGCGTTAAGAAATGTGTCGTAAGCGGCGGAGGCTAGATCCCCCGTGCTTGAATGGATCCTGCGCGGGTCCTAAACCAACGGTGGGCTCGGTCACCCAAAGTCGGGGAAGGCCTGCAGAGGATGGCATCGCTTGATTTTGTATAGTTCCATCCATGCTAAGTACTTGTGAACATGAGTGGTCGGGTCGGTTTCCCATTATAGAGGCCGACTGGGGGATTTTCAACTTTGGCGGTAATGGGATCGCCAGATTCGAGGAGAAAATGGCGACGAGCAGTTGGATGGCTCCATACTTGGGGCGGTCTTCGAGACTGCTTCGCCATCGGACCGCTTCCAGTCGTTTGAGGCGACGTAAGCGTGTATTTCTACATCCGTTCCTCGCCATAAGCTAGGGCCTTGGACTTGATCGACCCGAGTTGTTCCGCTCATCAGGAAAACTGAGCGGGAACTTATCGATCAGCCGGGCGAAAGGGATCAACTCCCGGTCGTCCGGCGAATCTCGAGTGGGCATGGCGATGTCGTGTTTGTTCGAAATGACTCTGCTATACGACTTTGCTCTTCCTCATTTTCTCTTTGCCCGTGTCTGTGACGGACATGTTGTTCATTTACCCGAATCGCTTCTTGGGCTTCGTGGCGGAAGCCCGGGAATTTGAGGATTAATGTTAACATTTAGTTGTGGGTTGAGTGGGTTAGTATTTGCAAGGAATGGAGGGGGTGCTTGAGAGTTCGTGGTAGCGAGTTTGTGATATGAGTTGGTTCATTTGTTGTACAAAAGTTGGGTTGGCAATTAGCCGAGCGAAGGAAACAAAGTAGTGCTCCCCTGCTTCCGTTTGGGGTATATTTTGGCCATTAGTAGTCGCGGTTTGGTTGTTCAAATGTTGCTCTTGAGAACACGAGCATTTCTCGATTGATGACTCATTTTGTCGTTATCAAGAAGCAAGCGTTAAATTTTACCTGGTTTTTACTTAACTTGCTGTGCTTGGAATTCGATTTGGACCAATACGGTGCCCTCCTTCAGCGCCAATTTGTTGGCGTGCGTTTTGGTCAACAAGTAGAAATACGTAAAAGGTTTAACACGTGGAAATGAAAACGCGTCGTAACGTCTCTTTATTTACGGCTAATTATGCCTTTCTTTGTATTTTGCCGAGCGAAATATTGGGGTCGGTCTTTTTTATCATTTTTCCTCCCTTTCCTTCTTTTTCCCTTTTCGGACTTTTTATACCCCTTTTGAGTAAGTGGGTTTACAATAGTCATCTTTGCACTAACTATTCATTAATTAATAAAATAGCTAAAAAAGCGACACATGTCCTCTATAGTTGTGCATGTCGACGGTCAAATTTGCCACTTGTCGACTTCTCTTCATAATTCTCGACATGTGGCGGTTTAAATCCGATAAAGTACTAAGCATGGGCGTGTGATTATTTTTACGAGGTTGTCGCGCGTGTGCTTCATATTGAAAACGGGCTCGGGGCTCGGGCTCGGCGGCCGTGTTGTGGTTGGGCTCGTGAGCGATTGGGCTTGGTAGCCGGCGAGCCTAATTCGTGGCGTGTCGTCGTAAATGCGTTATTGTTGACGTCACTCGCGGTCGCTTACTCGGAAATGTGTTATCCGATGGCGTGGATTAATTTCTTCCACTTTCGCTCAAGGTGTCATCAACTTATAGGGCTTTTGAAGTTTTAGTTTAACAAGGAAAAGGGATGTACTAGATTTATTCATCGAATCGAATTTTGAATTCTTTGTTTCCTCAAATTTAATTAATTGAATGGAGATTTTAAAATCTCAATTTGAAATTCAACTGAGAATTCCTTTAGGGTGCATTTGGATGGGGGGATTTGGGAGGGAATTGGGATGATGGATTTGAAATCCTTAGCAAAATTCACACCCGTGTTTGGCATATAAATCCAAATCAATGGATTTCAAATCCTTCTTTATGTTTTAGTTCATTTTCAAGGATTTCAAATCCCTCCCAAAACCTAGTCATTTGAAATCCATTCTTTTTTCCTTTATGCTTACTTGCATATTCACACACATTTACACACATTGCACACATTTATACACACTACACATACATTTACACACACTATACACATTACACATATTTACACACACTACACACACTACACACATTTACACACATTGCACACACATCTACACACACATTTACATACACTGCACACATTTACACACACACACTGCACACACATTTACACACACGCTGCACACATTTACATACATTACACACACTGCACATATTTACACACACACATTTACACACACTCACACTCTCACTCACACATACTCTCCTCACATATGCACACGCATTATCATCACACACATATTTAGACATAATAAAAGTTATATATTTCATATTTTTATTAGTGTATAAAATTATAATTATTTACAAAATAATAAGATTATATTTTTTATTTTTATTTATTTAAAAATCAATTAAAAAAATAAATAGAGCTTCTAAATTTATTTTATCAAAACTTACGATGAATTTGAAATCCTTACACAAATTTACATCATCCAAACAAGAGGTGGATTTCAAATCCAATAACTTTGAAATACATTCATTTGAAATCCCTTGGAATTTCAAATCCCTCCATCCAAATGGACCCTTATATTTGAATTGAATGTGAATCAAATCAAAGTGAATAATTCAAGTCATCTCAAAAATCCAAATGTATCGATACAAGCCTGGGTCGGACCAGTGTAGCCCATTTGTCTCATGAAGTGATTATATGTTATATATAAATATAATATAACTGTTGATCAAATAAATAATGTAATTAAATAATAAGGAGTCCGTCGGAATTTTGATATTTTTTCCATAGCAAAAATATTTTTAGCCATATTTTTCAAAAACATTTTTTTAGCTATTTTTGAGTTCAAAATATCCACTTTACCATTTTTTTCATTTCTCGGACCGTACATAACTCGTGCAGAGTGATGTAACTCGGCACCAAGTTATCTATCGCATCAATTTTTTTGAAAAATGGCCAAGATCTCACTTTAGAGAACGAACGGAATGACCATGAGTTTTTAGTCCATATAGCTAAAAAACATATTTTTGAAAACAGATGACTAGGCCTAAACTTAGTAAAGTAGGTCCGGACTTCGGACGCAAAGCTCGGCTTGGCCCCGACTTATTTCAGTATTTCCACCTAATCTTAATTATTAGGGATGTGATCTCTAAGAGTGGAATAGGAGATATGCGTTGCAACAAAACATCGTAGTTAATAAAAAAAGACTAAATTAAATGAGATGAAGCCAGGGTACATTACCCAGTTCCAGCAAAAAAGCCAGAGGAATCATCATTTCCCAGCCGTTGATGCTCATGCTGCGTTATACAAGCCACAACAAAAATATTTAATTAACATCAACGCACACGATTCATTTTACTATTTCCAGAAATTTATTTACGATAAATAATTGCCAAAGTCACATAAGGTAATTTTAACAGAGAAAATGACACAAATATACGTCCGACCAAAAATTACAAAAACACCCTCAAATTTAGTCTAAATTAAATACAAAAAAATCAGTTATCTTTCAAACTTACAAACACGTTTGTATTTATCTAACAAATACCTCCCTCTTAATCTTTAGAGTGATTAATAAGAGATAAATAAATGTCAATGAAATATTTGTAATTTTGAAACATAAATGGGTTCTTTTGTAATTAGGCTAAACCTTATGGTGTTTATGTAACTATCCCTATATCTAATCAAGAGTATCTAATCAAGAGTATGTATGTAGCCCATTAAAGATAGAATCAATAGACCTGAAATTGTTAAACAAGAAACTTTTTTTTTTTTTTTTTTACCAAAAGTCCATTTCAAAAGTCTTCACAAACAAGCGTAATATGGGAAGTATGAAGTGAAATATCAAATTGAACAAAAAGACTTTTAAAAGTTTGCTTACCAGACGGACAAAGCATCCACTGCAATTTTGACATTATTAAGATTTCCAGTCATCACTATAAGAACCCTGTAATACCAATTCTCCAAGCTGCTCCACATTTTAGAAGAAAAAAAAATGGATATTAGCTATATTATTCATCAATCATTAACTAAACAGAAAAATAATCATTAATTCGTGTACATGAAATTTTGAAAGACTACATCTACAATTATGATAGCATCTTGCACACGAATCATCTTTCCAATATGGATGTAATAAATCATGGAATAGAAGATCTGATTGAGATTTCATAATCCATATTTTAACATTCCACTATGTATCCCACTATTCGAGTAATTTACATGTGTCTATGTGTTGTATGAATCAACAACACAAATTTATTTTATAGGTATGTGTCATTCATCAAACAAAGTGGAACGGAAAACCCAATTCACTATATTCTATAATATAATGTTAGAAAAGGCTCTCTTTTCTTCAAAAAAATAAAAATAAAAATATTTTCAGAATTATACATCACTTACATGATAACATGACACCATTAATTAACTATTTTAAAAATTAAAACTACCAAAATAGTTTTACCTTTTAATTTTCTAGTGTGAGAGAGAAATATGAGAATCGAATAGTGGCTGAGCCTGAGTTTTCTATTAACTTGGTAATAGTTTTCTATTCTTCAAAAAGAATAGAGACCAAATGTGGGTTGATTGATTTGAAAAATGAGTGAAAATCCATTAACTTGGTAATAGTTTTGTTATTATGAATTAAGGAGATGTTTGGCTTCAACTTTAAACAGGCATTTCAAATTTTGCTACTTTAGTCTTGGTCATAAATAACAGTGGATCTTTAAAACTGCATCTAACAGTTTTCTATTTCATTTCTTATTTCATTATTTAGATAAATGACATGTGCAAATAAATTAAAATAATCAAGGACACATGCCATTTGTCTTGAAATAGGAAGTAGAATAGGAAATATGGTCCGGACATTTTCAAAATGTATGCAAACTTGGAAAACTCAGCAAAAGAATATTATCTATTTGGGGTATGCATTTAATTACTATCATTAGAAAACAAGAAACCCCATAAACACATCACAAGAAAAATGTCAAAAATTGGTAATGTTGATGTTGAAGCATTTTGAAAACCAAACATGCAAACATATGTACAAAATACAAGAAAATGACACAAAACATGCAAACATATGTACAAAATACAAGAAAATGACACAAAACACATGCAAACATATATATATGCATGCATATATATATATATATATATATATGTGCATGCATTCAACAATATTGTTGTTACCTGGAACCAGTCTGAAGAATCCATGCATAATTCGACATCATTTTTGAGTTCAAATATCACTTTATCATTTTTCTTCATTTCTAGGACTGGTACATAATTCGACACCGAGTTATGTAGTGCATCAATTTTTGAAAAATGGTCAAATATTTCACTGGAGAATACACTAAAGGGTATGACCGTCACTTTTCATCCATATAGCTAAAAACATGTTTTTGAAAACACATGACTAGGCCTAAACTTAGTAAAGTAGGCTCATACCTTCCAATGCAAAGCTCACCTTGGTTTCGACTATTTCCACCCCTAATATTAATTATTAGGGATGGAATCTCTAAGAGTGGAATAAGAAAAGTGGAATAAGAGATCTCATCCCTAATTATTATGCGTTGCAACAAGCCAACGACCAGATCTCTGTTCCAAAATCCTATTCCACTTCTTTGCATCCATTGTATTGGATGATTAACACGCGTGTACAATTATGACATCACCATGCACGTGTGTCAATCATCCAATATAATGAAACATGAACTTGATGAGGATTTTGGAACACGAAATCTCAATCCAAAACATCCTAGTTAATAAAAACGAGTAAATTTAAAATGAGATGAAGCCAGGGGTACATTACCCAGTTCCAGCAAAAAAAGCCAGAGGAATCATCATTTCCCAGCCGTTGATGCTCATGCTGCGTTATGCAAGCCACACCAAAAATATTTAATTAAACTACTAGAGTGAATTTCTAGAAATATATTTACGATAAATATATAATTGCCAAAGTCACATAAGTCAATTTTAACAGAAAAAACATCAGTTATCTTTCAAAATTACAAACACCCGATTGAAATTTGTATTTACATAACAAATACCTCCCTCTTATCTCTTGAGTCTCAAGAGTGATTTATAAGAGATAAACAAATATCAAGGAAATATTTGTTATTTTGAAACATAGCTCGTTTTTTTTTTTATAATTAGGCTAAACGGTGTTTATGTAATTATCCCTATATCTAATCAAGAGTATGTAGCCCATTAAAGATAGAATCTATAGACCGAAATTGTTAAACAAGAAACCCAATTTTTTTTTTTTTTTTTTACCAAAAATTTATTTTAAAAAGTGCTCACAAACAAGCACATAATATGCAAAGCATGAAGTGAAATATCAAATTGAACAAAAAGACTTTTAAAAGTTTGCTTACCAGACGGACAAAGCATCCACTGCAATTTTGACATTATTAAGATTTCCAGTCATCACTATAAGAACCCTGTAATACCAATTCTCCAAGCTGCTCCATAATTTAGAAGAAAAAAACATGAATATTAGCTATATTATTCATCAATCATTAACTAAACAGAAAAATAATCATTAATTCGTGTACATGAAATTTTGAAAGACTACATCTACAATTATGATAGCATCTTGCACACGAATCATCTTTCCAATATGGATGTAATAAATCATGGAATAGAAAATAAATAGAAGATCTGATTGAGATTTCATAATCCATATTTTAACATTCCACTCTGTATCCCACTATTTGAGTAATTTACATGTGTCTATGTGTTGTATGAATCAACAAAACAAATTTGTTTTATAGGCATGTGTCATTCATCAAACAAAGTGGAACGGAAAACCCAATTCACTATATTCTGCAATATAATGTTAGAAAAGGCTCTCTTTTCTTCAAAAAAAAAATAAAAATATTTTCAGAATTATACATCACTTACATGATAACATGACACCATTAATTAACTATTTTAAAAATTAAAACTACCAAAATAGTTTTACCTTTTAATTTTCTAGTGTGAGAGAGAAATATGAGAATCGAATAGTGGTCGACTATTAATACTTTCAAATCTAAATTAGATGTGTGAGATCGATTATCATCATCTCTTCTCTCCCAAGATATATACTTAAAAAAAGAACAATTATAAAAAAACCATGAGGGTTGAGCTAATTACAAAAAGCCCACAAAAAATTCAGAATTGCAAAAGAAATAAAAACCTCATGCTCGATTCTATCTTAAATTTAAAAAGGGAATCAGTAAATGCATGTCGGGGGTTATTACCATAACATGACACCGGAAGAAGCCGACAACTTGAGAAACTCCCACAAACCCTAAAAACGCCTGGCCGAAAACCCCGTCCACGTCGGCGGACATCCACCACACAAGATATATAGAAACAACCCAAAAACAATTAACCAATACGACAAACTCAGCGATATCGCGGTCCCCACAACCCCAAGCTGTAACTTATACACAACCAACCAGTTCAAAAGTATGTGTACCAAAAGTGCCCCAAAATTCACCCAAGCAATCACACTATTTTTCAGCTGACACTGCAAAAATCTCTGCAACGGAAACTGAATCGCAAAACTGAAGTGAAGAGGGATGAAACACATCGCCACCACGCCCGACAGCTCCGCCACGTCGGCCGGCTGGCCTAAAAGCTTCAAAATCGGCGTCGCGAAGAAGAAGATGGGCAGCAAAATTAGACAGCATAAAAAGAGAACTATCCATGAACGCTGGAGATAAACTCCTAGCATGCGATATTCCTTTGCACCATATGCTTGCCCACATAGTGTTTCCAATGCACTTGCCATTCCAAGCTGGAGAAAAAAAAAGTAAAAAAAAAAATAAAGAGGAGTTCGTCGGATTTTTGGCGATTTGTCCATAGCAAAAATGTTATTTTGAGTTCAGTTGTCCATTTTGCTATTTTCTTCATCTTTCGAGACCGAGATTTATTTTTTACAACATCTATTTTTTGAATAAAAATCCTGAGAAGGGAGGGAGCTGAGTGGGAATCGAACCTTAGATTACCACAAGTCTATTAAATGAATCCCAAAATGGACAAATACTTTACCGAACAATACAAAGAGGATATGAGTGTCAGTTTTAGTCAAAATAGCTAAATCTGATGATTTTGAAAAAACATGACTAGTTTTTATTTTTAAAAAATGTAAATGGCCAATTTGGTCTAATATCACAAAAACAAAATAGATAAAAAATTATTACTTTTACAAAATAGAATCTAGATCCACGGTGTTTCACCTGGTGTACTATACACCAACCAGGAGAATGCACATGTACGATAATGACATCATCTCATAATCACGTGATGTTTAATCTAACAAAAAAAATGAAATATTTATGGGAGAATAGAAGATGATGTATGCACAAAATCAGAGGAGATCTTCTATTTCAAATCTTGTTTCATTAAATGTTTCAACAATACTAAATGAATACCAAGTATTTAATAATGATACTATGTTATACACGAATGTACTGAAACACTAGAGGAAATACAATTTGGAATAGAAGATCTCAAATTGCACAAAACGAGGTGTTCACTTATTACAGGCAAAATTGCTTTTTGGTCCATTAAGTTGACTCGATTTCGCTTTTTAGTCCTTTAATTTTTATGGGTTGCGTTTGACAAACACTAACTTTTCTAAACCTACATATTTAGTCCGATTTGAAATTTTGGGACATCTTATCCTAAAATATTGAGTTGAACCACTTTTCCATTAAATGACTATTTTGCCCCTTTTTTGGAGGGAAACCTTGGGAAAAACCAAAAGAAAAATAAAATAATGTACTTTTTTGTTTTTTCTAGTTTTCCTTAAATTTTATTTAAAGTTGAAAAACATAAAATATATGTTCGACAAATTTTGTTTAATTTAATTTAAAGAAAATAATATGAACATATATTTATAATTTTCATTTGTAAATAAAATTTAAAAAAATAAAATGAAAAAAACAGAAAAATATGTAATTACAATTTTGAACTATATATAAAATTAAAAAAATTAGAAAACAAAATAAACATATATATATCTATAATTTTCAACCGTAAATCAAATATAAAGAAAAATAGAGAGAAAAAACAGAAAAATATAGACTTACAATTTTCTACTATAAATTAAAATTAAAGAAAAAATAGAAAACAAAAAAAACAGAGAGAAATATATTTACAATTTTCTACTCTAAATAAAAATTTTTAAAAAATAGAAAATAGAAAAATGGAAAACCAAAAAAAAATAAAAGAAAATAAATGTCTTTTATTTTTGTTTTCTATTTTTATTTAACTTTTATTTAATGTTGAAAAATATAAATATATATATATATATATGTTCGACTATTTTATTTAATTTAATTTAAGTTTTTTTTTTATTTTATTATTTAATTTATTATTATTTTTCTATTTTTTCTTTAATTTAATTTAGAGTTGAAAATTATAGATATATATGTTTTTTTGGTTTTCTATTTTTTTAATTTTTATATATAGTTGAAAATTGTAAATACTTGTTTTTTCTATTTTTTTGTTTTCTTTTTTCTACATTTATTTATTGTTGAAAATTATAAATTTATGCTCATATTACTTTATTTAAATTAAATTAAAAAAGTCGAACATATAATTTAATTTATAAATTTATAAATATATGTTCATATATTTTTTTACTTCAATTTAATATTATATTTATTTTTATTATTTAATTTTATGGAGATATTAAACAAGTCATGTGATATGCACATGACCAAGGTTTTCTCCAAAAAATGGGCAAAATAGTCAATTAATGGAAAAGTGGCTCAACTCAAGATTTTAGGGATAAGATATCCCAAATTTTGAAATCGGACTAAATGTGCAGGTTTAGAAAAGTTAATATTTGCCAAACGCAACCCATAAAAATTAAAAGGACTAAAAGCGAAATCGAATCAACTTAATGACAAAAAAACAATTTTGCCACTTATTACACATCAACTTAATTTCCTGTTCCATTTGATTTTCAATACATTAGATGGATTTCATCAGTCTGACCCCACTTTCATTAGGCGACCACGCGATTAATGTCATTATTATTATTATTATAAAGTATACTGAAAAATAAAAAGTAGATCAATAAGAAATATGAAATTGTACCAGGAGGCCAAAATCGAAGCCAATGACTACATTACTAGCAATGGACATGGCGGCGAGCTCAAGGTCACCTAGGTGGCCGGCGAAGGCTTGGGTGATCACGAACATGGAATACGACACGATTCTGCTGAAGATGGTCCCACGACCCGCCATAACTTCTTGGTCTCAACCCAAACCCTCTGGCAAAGAGTGTCCTCTTTTATGTAGTTTGGAATTGGAGTATCTAAGGATGTGTGGTCTTGTAATAAGGATGCTGTGATTGGTTCCTCATAATTTCCACTTATTCTATTATTGGACATTTTTATCCTCTCTTTTTTTTTCTTCTTATTGGATTGGAAGATTAGTAAACGGAGACAAGAAACAAGAAGGGACTTTAAAGGGTCTAAAGAACGGCAAGAGCATCTCATGTTGGGAGGAGAGTGTTGTATATATAATAAATTTAGGGATAATTACAAAAACACCCTGGAGGTTTGGGCTAATTACAAAAAAACCCAGTATTCTTTGAAAATTACAAAAAACCCTTGAGATTTGATTCTGTCTTATATTTATATTTTTACTGTGATTTCCAAAAATATTTCAAGAAAACTCTCGACATTTACAAAAATATTACGATTTGCAAGACAAAATGAAACATGAAGGGTTTTTTTAGAACTTTAAAACATCTCTCGATTTTTTTTGTGATTAACCCAAACCTCACGGGTGTTTTTGTAATTATCCCTACAAAAGACCCAGAGGTCGGACTAATTACAGAAAAACTCATAAATGTTTTAAAAATACAAAAAAAAAAACCTCAAGTTGGATTATGTTTTAATTTAAGGGGGTAACTATTATATTTCTAAAAATATTATGGGGTTTCAAAATATTTTTATTCAGGGGATATATAAGACAGGAGCAAATTTCAAGGAGTTTTTTGTAGGGGATTTTCGTAATTATGCCATAAATTTATGATGTGAGTAGTAGTATGTATTTGTCTTATTATTTAATTCAAATTTTGGACACATATATATATATATATATAAATATATACAAGTTAATTGACTTCCATACCAAAACGCAGTAAAAAAATCAACACGATTTCTGTTCGGTCGTATAGTTTAATGCAAGGGAAATTGGTCTCATCAAAGGAAGGAAAATGACAGAATATTTTATTTGAACCACTTGAGTAGTTGTAAAGTTGTCGAACAACTTATAATAATTTTTTAAAAAAAAAGTTGTGTTTTGAGAAAAAAGGTTTTACTAGAGAATTCAAAATAGTGATAAAAAAATTCTTCAAAAGAAAAGAATGGATTTGGATAATGTGATTGAATATGAGACGAAAATGTAATAATGAATTTTTATATGTAAATAGTAAATAATGATTGAATATGATTGATAGTTAAAAATATGTGAATGTGTGAATAGTAGAATTTGTGGAAAAATGAGTAATAATGATTGGTGATTTGATAATTTTTTTGAAAAATGAGTAGAAGTGATTGATCGAACAAAAAAGTAAAAATGAGTGAATAATGTAATTTACGATAATATTTTTTGAAGGATTGATAATTTTTATAAACATTCATATTTTTGGGTAAAAAAATTCTCTAAATTTAACGAAAATGATTTTTTCCATAAGCAATCGCAACTTCAACTTTTGATGAAAAAATAAATTAGTTTTCATTGTTTTCAATTTAAACCTCAAATCCGATTTTAAATAATTTAATCGGAATAAAAAAAAGAGGTGGGATGTTTTAGATTTTTTATCGGTTTTTTATTTGACTTTTACATAAAGTACTTTAACAATTTATTTACCAAATATTTTTCTTAACTAACTCAATTAAGTTTATAATTGCAAATACAACCAATTTATGATTCTTTACTAATTTTCGCTTATGCTACAATAATTCTCTTTCTCTCGACAACAACATTTACAAACCAAGATTTAGTATAGCATATAAAGACCAATATTTAGTACAAGAACATGATTTTATGTTGCAACATTCTCTAGTCTTACATGACCTCGATCTTGTTAGGGAGTGTTTGCAAACAATAATTCTGATTTTGTAGGAAGTGATTTATTGTTGCAGAAATAACAAGTTTTTAAGAATCACAAGGTTTTTTTTTCAACTAAAGCTAGCAATTACCTTTTTAGTGTTAGTGTGATGATTTTCCTCCATTTTGTGTCGGAGCTTAATTGTGTATACCAATACCAGATTAACGACAAATTATAACAGACCATTCTATTCCTCCATGGGCATAGACTAGCGGTAAGCTGGTAAGGCCTAAAGTGATGTGAGACTTGTTGAAATCAAAGAAGCCACAAAAGTACTTGTATTCTTATTATGCAAAATCTAAAGTGAATTACAAAGAAACAAAGGGGAGCCTTATATAGACAAATAGAAAATCTAAACCTAAAAGGACTAAAATCCTAACCATAAAAGGATTACACTTAAATAAGAAAACTAAATATATATTATATTTTAACAAGACTCTTTTTCCAGCAACACATGTTTAAGGCTCGTGTGGGACAGTTCCTGATTGAAATATTGTTGGGGAAATTCTAGGCTAGGATTCGTATTTTGTGGTCCTCTCATTTGGGTCTCTGGGACTGTCATCGTTAGTGTACATCCCTCGATTTAAGGGATCATTCTTGAGGGGTCGAGGTTGTAACCTCTTCGACTAATCAAAGACGCAAAACATCACAAGGAAAAAACAGTTTACCCCAAAAAAATCTGTAAGTAAGCATTAAGAAAATTGTAAAATGTAGGTAAAACCATCGTAGGTAAAATATTTATCTATAGAATCTAAAACTGTTTGTAAAAACCTACAGAAAATCTGTCGGTAAATTGAAAAAATATCGGTAATCTGTCGGTATAATTTGGCGGGAAAATAATAATTTTTATTCTGTAGGTATTCTGTATGTAACTATAAAATTTAGCGATAAAATCATTTCTGTCGATAAATTATGTCGATAACTGGAATTTTCTTGTAGTGAAACCTAATACAATAGCTATCAAAGAAAAGAAAAAAAAAGACCATTCTATCCTACAAAAGAGTTGATTTTGCTCGTTTTTATAAATTTAGGCTCCAATTATTTAAGATCAATGCTGCCCTTGAGTTTAAAGAAGGATTTTGAAGTGAAACAAGGTCAAAAATCTTAATTAGTGGGTGCGCATGTGGAACTCTAGCTCATAATGTTGGATCCAAGACTGATCTATTAGGATTTTGTATCTTTGGTCTTGTACAGAATTATATTTCTAATTTTTTTTTTTACAAAGTTGACTTTGACATTTTTTATTTTTGATAATATATTATTTAACAACTCGGCTTGATTCTTGGCAGATTTTGCGTTGATAATCAGGGACAAAAATATTCTAAGATTTGGATAGAAATATTCAATGATATTTTACAGTATAAAAAAATATATTTTGAAATTTATGAAAATATATGCAGCATATATACAAGATTTGGAGATTGTTTTTGGATCTTAGCTTGAATAGTATGTAAGCTTTTAGTTGTCTCCAATAGTTAATTTTTTATTTTTCAGTTAATAAGTTTGTTCGTAATGTGAGATTTTTTGTTCAAAAGTTCAGATGAACTATACCATTACACCAAGAATACATACGTGTTTGAAGCGATATCAATATCTTTGGTATGTGTTATGTAA
The DNA here is from genome assembly GCA_016081115.2 of Rehmannia glutinosa. NCBI lineage: Eukaryota > Viridiplantae > Streptophyta > Magnoliopsida > Lamiales > Orobanchaceae > Rehmannia > Rehmannia glutinosa. The sequence continues at coordinate 23,888 of CM071929.1, read as the reverse complement.
TGTGTTTTGTTATGTCTTTATGCGATATTCGATTTCTGCGGATCGAGTTAGATCAGTATAGATTTAAAATTTTATTTTAAATCAGTATAAGTTATGATCATGTAAGACTTATAATTGGTTTTCAATCGATGTTGTAATTAGTTGTAAGTTTCTTTTTATAAATGAATGAAATTTATTTTTATTCTAAAAAAATAATTATTGTTACGTCTTATATATTGATGTTCACGCTGCATTATATACAAGGCATCAAAAATATTAAAGTATGCAACAACGTACACATTATTTTACTAGAATGAAATAAATGTGATGAGCCCCATTGTAATAATATAATTGAAATCTGAAAGCGAATTAATATATAATTAAATGTAGTTGGTAGTGCCAGATCCCATTAATAAATGGTGGAAAATTGAACCAAAACAAAAAAAAAAAAAAACCAATTAAAATGGCTTTTATTTATTCAATCATCTCTAGAAGCTGGACCCATCGAGTAATGTTTCTAATTAAGAGTTTGTACGATAATAAATGCAAGCATATGATTTTGTTTTCAGTTTTCCAAAGTATTTTTTCCCTTTATTATGAATCTGCCCAATCATCTTTCTGTGAGTTCCATATGTTTATTCACGTGGGGTGACATTAATATATATATATATATATATATATATATATATATTTAATTTTAAAAAATAAACTACTCAAAATATTAAAAGATATATTTATTGAATAATTGTAATTAACAAAAATTAGCACAATTAACTACGTAATTTTCTAAACACCAAAATATTAAATATCAGTTATTGCAATATACAATTAATTTATGAAAAATTAATGTGAAAATGGCTGTAACAATATAATTAAGAATTAAAATTTTATATTATTTTGACAAATTAAACTTCAAAAAACAAATTAAAACACAAAAACTCAAATCTAATAATTTAGCACAAATCCCGAGTATCACGTGAATATTGAATCAGGATGACGCTAATATATGAAAGTTGACTTTTTTTTTTTTTTTTTTCAGATCCCCACACAAACCCCACCCGGCTATGGGACATCCGTCCTTCGGGGATGGTCTGTCTAATCAGGGAAGAAATCCAACCCCAAAACTGACGTCGGGGTCGAGCCGAACTCGAGGGTTGCAATTGCAACCCCTCACCACCAGGCCAACCCTGGGGTTAAAGTTGACTAGTTTTAGTTATACAATTTTTTTCATAAAAAAAAACAATTTTTTTAATGATTCAAATATTAAATGTTAAGTAATCGTGCCAAACACGAGATCTAGTAACCCTTGAACAACTTGTATTATTTTCATTTGATCTTGATTTGAATTATCTTTGATACAACTTGCAATAGGGTGCAAATGGGTTTGGGCCTCTTATATTTCCCCTGGATTGTTGAGAATCGATCTGTTGAACAACTGGGCTTCTTTCTTTTGTCTGGTCTTGGGCCTTCTAGGCTTCAGCTGAGTTATCTTTATGGAGTGGTTTCTTGTTGGGTCGTATCATTCCCTTAAGAATGGTGTATTGTTATTGGAACTTCTATTGGTCTATTGCCTACTGTCAGAACTCAGAAGGAAGAGTTTGTGGGAGTTGATTAGTGGATCCATTTTTTTTTTTAGTACAACTGGGATAGTAGGGGAGGGGACACGTACAATCGCATGCGATCGAACTCAGGACAATTACCACTACAATACAAGACTCTACCATTGGAGCACAAGGTTGATCCCAATCCACGAAATGGTTTAAGAGTGGAAACATCAAAAACTGGGTATATGCGACTTCCATCCGGTAGTTTAACGTGGTATTCAAACTTTAGGCCTTGTTTGTTTATGTTTCCAAGGCCCCATTTCCAATTTCCAACTATTCATAGAAATGGAATCATGTTTGTTTCTAAAATTTCCAATAGAAATCATCATTTCCGTTTTTCACATAAAACATCATCTCAAACCTATAATTTCAATTATCAACCCTATACACTATTCTACATCACTTATAAATCACTATTCTTATTTTTGATCCAATTATATATGTGGGACCCTCCATTACCAACTTTATCTACTTAAAATACTATTATATATATCTAATGAGACCAACTAGCCTACAATCTTACAAATATAATATTATATATTCAATTAAAATATTCAACCACTATCAACTTTTCAAATTATTATATACATAAAATACTATTTCAAAATTACTTATCAAACATAATCTCATTTTCAAACCAATATAAAACCCATTCTCATTCACTCATCCAAACATAATTCCAGTTTTCACACGAAAACCAATAAATTCTGAAAATTCATTTTCCAACACTAGAAACTAGAAATAGTCTATGGAAATATAACAATACAAAGGCCTTAAAATTTGACCCCTTTTTTTCTATACAAACAAACTTAAAAACAACAAAAGAAAGAAAGTATGTAATATATAAAAACAATTCTATTATAGTTAAAACAATATAATATATGTATTTTCCTCAAAAAAAATATGATATCTGTATTCAAAAAATCAAAATAATTATTTAAATACAACTCGCCCTATCGATAGACCCTTAAAAAAATTGAGTGATGATTTTGTTAGCAAGATTGGGGAATCATCTCGGATCATTTATTCTTAGTGGGAGAGCTCAACCACTAGGCTGCAATCAATAAGTATTGTAAAAATTGGCCTAGGTTGCTGCCTAGACGCCCTAGGTCGAGGCAATTTTGTCTAAATCGTTGAAAAAACCGTTTCGGCTGAAAATCAGCCTAGATGGGCTAAGCAGTCAAAGACCAGGCCTAGGAGACAAAAAATCGGCCAAGAAGAAAATAAAAATAAATAGTTGTTTCCTATGTCTTGTGAAGCTACCGCCCGATTAGGCCTAGTGATTTATGCGACATGAACTTTTAATTTCTTTGTCCACATAATAATAATAATAAAAGTCTTATGGCATCAAGATTTTGAACATGGGCTTCAAAGTTTCAAGAGTGGCAACCATTCACCACTATGTTGGATTTTCTCTTCGTGTAATAGTTTTTTATATATAAATTAAAAAATAAATAATGTAATTCTCCATTAAAGTAAGATTGAAACTTGATTTCTACGTCCATAGCATAATAATACATTTTGTGAAATATTTGGGTTATTCCCACCAAATCAATAAAACACTTTGCAATCTTCTCAAAAAAAAAAAAAAAAATTAAAATAATTATCTAATTATGTATCACTTAATTCAATCCATTGCATTTGTTCATGCATTGTTTGTCGATACTGACCATTTTCTAACATTCATAGTTGCCTTTGCCGCCTGCATTTTTAACATGGCAAAATTGATCAGATAATCAGATTGTTGTTATCGAGAGTTTAAGATTACAAAAAGGGATAATTACAAAATACTCCTTAAAGTTTGGGCTAATTACGAAGAAAAACAAAGACGTTTCAAAATTACAAAAAAACCATTATGTTTGATTATATGTAAATTTTAAGAGGATAACTGTAATATTTCCATAAATACAAGGGGGTCTTTGAAATATTATTTTTACTTATGAAGGGGAAAATTTAAGACGAAATCAAATTTTAAAGAGTTTTTGCGATTCAAAAAATCTCTGGGGTTTTTGTAATTAGCCCGAACCCCAGGGGATTTTTGTAATTACACCTTAAGAATATAGTGAAAATCAAATCTAAAATTTCATATCAAATCAAACAAAAAAACCCATGTTGTAAAAAACGTTATACGCTAGTTGGACAACATAAGAAGGCCTAGCGCCTAGGAAAAGTCTTGACGGGGTTATGCGAGACAGGCGGGTTAGACGGGGCCTAATCAGAAGAAAAACGTAGACAGACAACTAGAATTTAGGATCTTAGTGGGGACTAATCGGGACTAGGCGAGATTTTTACAATTGAGCTTAAAAAACTATTAATATTGGGACACAAATAGTAATGTGAGTCTATGACTATATTAATGAGTTTTCTTACCTCCTTTTCCCAATCACATCGCATTGTAATAATGGCCAAAATTGCTGTTTGTACTGCAGTTCCACCAAATATCATACCAGCCCATATACCCTGAAATTAAAAAAAAAAATTATATATTTACAATGTAAATAAATAGTTTATTTGAAAATAAAAAAAGTCATACCATAACTCCTTGATGGAAAACCCATCCCATTAAAATTCCAAGTGGGAGTCCAATCAAATAGTAGCAACCAATGTTAATGTAGGCTACATATGATTGCCATCCAGATCCAACAGCCACCCCTTCAAAATTTCAATCAAAATAGAATTAACCATAGCTTAAATTTAGTATACGTGTGTAAATATACATGTATATATAAATTATATTTTCACTTTAGGATTACAATCAATTCCTATGTTATCACGTACTTCAGTATGGGTTAGTCGATGCTACTAATTTGGGTATGTTAAGCGCATAAATTGACATTATCAATATATACATATGTGAGGTGTAGTGATATTGAAATAGGAAATAAAACACTACCGAAAAAAAATAATTTACTTAGAGAAAATCTATATGTAAGTATTAAGATAACTATAAACTGTAGATATAATCCGTAATTGTTTTAAGTAAAATCGTTGTAGATATATATATTTACCAACAAATTCTAAAAATGTTGGTAAATATCCATTGATAAACTTAATAATTATTGATTTTTTCACAAGTAATTGGTCGGTAAAGTTTTGGAGAAAATAATATTTTAAATTTAGTGACAAAATCTTTTCTGTAGGTAAAAATTATGTCGATAAACTGATTTTTTTTTTTATTCAAACAATATATAGGATCTAAAAACATAGGTTAGAAAAAGACAAAATAAAGAATTAAAAAAGAAAAAAAATTGTTTACCAGATAGAATAGGTTGAACACTGTTGAGGAGAATTGTGAAAGCCAAGAGAAGAAAGAGTTTGCTGACAGCTTCAAGGACAATTTTGCTGGATGTATAAATTAAAGCAATTTCATTGTGGAAAAACATTATCAGCAACCAAAATATTAGGCCAATAATTATTGATTCAATCACTGATACTATGGTTGCAAATTTGGCTCCTTTCCCATTTCCTGCTCCCAGTTCATTTGCCACTCGTGACTCTGTATAAGATGATGATATCATTATTATCAGACACGTAAACAAGATCATATGAAACGCGGACGATAAGAAATAGGAATTCTCGTATATATGAAAACAAATGTGTGTGTGTGAGAGAGTAAGTAGATAATATTTTCATCAATAAATATTACAATTAGTTTATGGGCTAGTAATTAAGGATTAGTCCTTTTACAAAAATACCGTTTCAAATATATTTTTAATTTGTCGAATTATTATTAATGAAAATACTGATGAAAAGTTTTGTTTTAAATCAAACAAAAAAAAAATTAAATGTGATTATAAAGCCAGGGATATTTACCCAGTTCCAGCAAAGAATGATAGAGGAATCATCATCTCCCAACCGTTGATGCTCATGCTGCATTATGTACAAGCCACCAAAATAATTTAATTACACAACACAATATTTTCTACTATAATATTATTATATATATACAAAATGAACGACGTTTTGGAATATAATTATATAACACATATTTGGGAACTTCTTTTTTTAGTACAACGAGGAAACTAGGAGAAGGGGCACACACTCGTATGCTCTGGCGGATAGTGGGTCAACCTGGGCCCTCACCCACTTCTTTGTTTTTAAAAAAATAGTAAGATTTTTTTATTAAAAAAATAAATTCTAATTTGTATTATTTTTCTTGGATTTCCTATCTGACCCACCCTATTTCGTGTATCGGCTCACCATATTAGGGTATCGTGGCTCCGCCATTGCTCGTATGGAATTGAACACGGAACAATCGCCCTAACAATACAAGTATCTACTATTAGAGCACAAAGTTGATCCCTTTGAGACCTTCTTAAACCTAGAGCTAGTAAAACCCAGTCCGGCTCGTGGGCCGTCGGCCCGATCAGTCCAAGATTTGGGCCGGAATAGGCTACAATTTTCCAATCCTGAAAAATTTCAGGTCTATTTGGGTTGGCCTTGGCCCGGACCGATAGTATTCATGTTCAAAATATATTTTCAGGCTAAGTTGAACTATATATTTTCGTGACTCGATCAAAATCGGGCCGACTTGGCTCGGCCCAAAAATTTTCAAAGCTCAATGGGCTTGGGATGGGCCAACCCGACCCACCCATTACCAGCTTACTTAAAACTTACGATAACATTGAAAATGACCGTACGCAATGATAAGAATTCACTGCCACACGAGGAAAGTTCCAAATAACATTAGACAGTGAAATGCGACAAACACAAAATGATAAGATTATATTACACATCAAAATCAAAAGTTTGTCGACATATTGGGGACAAAAATCACAGACCCGAAATTGATTAATGAAATACAATTTTCTTTCGCTGGCATGGACAACAAAACCCCCCAAAAAAAGAAAATCTCACTCTATGCCAAGACAGAAATTCATGATTTATCAATCACGGAAAATGTATTTAATTAATAGCGACAATGGAGACTTTAAGTAGTGACTGGAGCCAGAAAATGAAGTTTAGGGTACGATATCTTTTTATTTCTTCTAGTTTATATGTAGATAAATATGTATTCTTTTCCTTTTTCTATAGGATGCAACATTTTCCAATTTAACAATTTAAGATATATATATATATATAATTTATATTAATTATAGAACTTTTTTAAAGTTTAGGGGGTGGCCTTCGCTGCTAGGGGTGTCAAATCGTGTTATTGTGTTGTGTTTCGTGTCGATACGATAACGACACGATACGATAAGGGCAAACACGAACACGACACGATAAGGATCTGCGATAACGATAAGGACAACAAACACAAATACTTAGAAAATATTTGTGTCGACACGATACGACATGATAGTGACACGATAAGTCAAAAATAAAAAGAAAATGATTTACACGTTAACACACGATAGCAAATTACACGATATGACACGATTTTACACGAAAATACACGACAAAAATATACAAAATATCAGGTTATCGTGTCATTATCGTGTCACTAACAAGTAAACGTGTCATTATCGTGTCCTTATCGTGCTCATGTCGTGTCATTATCGTGTCGCTAACAGGTAAATGTGTCATTATCGTGTTCGTGACGTGTCATTATCATGTAAACAAGATAAAAACACGAACACGACACAAAATTTTTGTGTCCGATAAGAACACGAACACGATAAAGCTAAATACTAACCCGATATTTTCGTATCGTTTTCGTATCGTGCTATCATGTCGTATCAAAAATTGCATATCCTATTCGTTGCCAACCCCTGATTAGCTCTGTCCCTGACACAACTCAAATCAGATTGGGCCACAAAAAAATTATTTATATATCTTGACTAAGGAGAAAAAATAATTGGGTTACGAATAGTTCGGTGTACTGGCGACGCCACTCGTTCGCCATTGTAATTTGTATGTTTGGAACAATCTCGTATTTTAAATTTCCTGTTGTAGACGCAATCCAAGTGTTAAAAATTCAAGTCATATTTTTATTAAAGAGTAAAGACAAAATACTCTATATATTTTATCATATATTTATTAATATGAAATATAGAGTAAAATATCAAATAAAAACAGAAGAAGAAGAATGTGGATTGTTTACCATACAGACAAAGCATCCACTGCAATTTTGGCATTCTCGAGATTTCCAGTCATCACGATAAGAATCCTGTAGTACCAATTTTCCAAGCTGTTCCATTTTAAAATAAAAATTAAAATTAGATTCATGAATCATTAACAATTCCTACATAGTAAACCACTATCTAGTAGTTCACGGGATTATTCTTTTCAGTGAAAAAGTCCGAGATGATAAGACCGAATTTTTCCCAAAAAAAAAAAGAACAATTTCTATGCAATATTAAACCCGTACTACATAATAAATGTAAGGAGCATTAACCCTGATTAACAAAATTTTGCAGTCTAATGTTGGAATATCAGAATTTATTATTTTTTGGTTAAAAAGAAGCCTAATTTTTTTTTTTAATAATTGCCATTTTTCAAAATTACTTATCACATAAACCGTAATATGACACTATTAATTATTTCAAAATTATCAAATTTTTTAATATTTTACCTAATTATTTTAATTTTAAAATTATCAAAAGTTTGGGGTAAATACAAAACAAAACTTGAGAAGTTTTAAAATTACAGAAACTCATTGATATTAAATTTCATCTTACATTTTACTCCAACCGTTATTTTACCTTACGAAATTCACAATATTTTACGAATACATTTTACAACCCATATTAGACATTTACTTGAAGTAAAGTTGTAATAGTTAGGAGCTCTATTAACTTTTCTAAATATTATAAATAATCCCAATTTTCTATCTGGCTATTGTAATATCTATAAAAGTTGAGGGATGTAATCATAAAGTATTTGATAGAGTTTATATAATTTTGAAATTTTCTGGGTTTTTTCTGTAATTACCCCAAACCTCAGGGGTTATTTCATAATTATTCCTAATATTTACTCTGCATCAGGTAATCAAGTTCTACTCAGAGAAAGAGAAAGGGGTTATATATAAGCACCATAGCATGACGCCGGAAGAAGCCGAAAGCTTCAAAAACTCCCACAGCCCCGAAAACGCCTCGCCGGAAAACCCCTTCCACGTCCTCGGACACCCGCCGCACACGGCGTAACAGAACATCCCCAAAACGATAACCCACCACGACAGATTCAGCGCCACCGCGGTCCCCACCACCCCCATCCGCCACCTGTACACCAAAAGCCAGCTCAAAATCAAATGCACACAAAACGCCCCCAAATTGACCAGAGCCGTAACGTAATTCTTCAATTGGCTCTGCAAAAATCTCTGTAACGGAAACTGCATCGCGAAGCCGAAATGGAGGGGGATGAAATACACCGCCACCACGCCCGATAGATCCGCCACGTCGGCCGGCTGGCCCACCAGTTTCAGAATCGGCGCCGCGAAGAAGAAGATGGGCGTCGTTAAAACGCAGTACAACAATAAAACTATCCATGACCGCTGGAGATAGATTCCCAGCATGTGGTATTCCTTTGCGCCGTAGGCTTGGCCGCATAGTGTTTCTAGTGCGCTCGCCATTCCTAGCTGAATGGGGATAAAATTAGGGCTAATTGCAAAAAAGGCTTAATTGCAAAATGGCCCTATAACTTTAGAGTGGTCGCATTTTAGAACTTTTATTTATTTTTACTTTGCAAATGAGGACTTTTATTTGAAAATAGGACGAAAATCGTCGAAAATACTGATGTTAGCTGGGATTTTATGGCATGACCGCCACGTCATTACCCCTAATTAGGAATTTTCAATTTTCAAGTATATTTTGTGACGTGGATATTGATTGGGATGCATTTTTGCATATAAACACACATGTGCATTTTGACCTCAGATCAGAGAAAATTTGAAAATTTCCTAATTAGAGATGACGATATGGGAGCCACATCATCAAATTACAACCAATTTCCAAAATTTCGATTCTTTTTGTCATTAGTATGCCATATGATTTTAATTAAAGTCTGTAAAAAAATAAGTGTTTTAAAATGCCACCGCCCTAAACTAACGAGACTAATTTTGCAATTAAGCTTTACAAAGAAAAAATGCCTTGAGTTTCAGTCCAATTACAATAAAACACAACTATATTTCAAAATTACAAATATATTTTTATATTTGTTTCTGATTTACTTAATTGCATCATCAAAATAGGGTATTCGTGAAATACAAATCTCTATGGGTATTTATAAAACCTTAAGGTTGCATTTGGATGAGAATATTTGGATTTGGGGGAAAATATTTAAGGAAAGATTTCAAATGACTCTAAATAGACGGATTCGAAATCCTCCAAAATGACCGAAAAATAGTTTCTAATTATTTGAAATCCATTATAGAATGATTCAATCCAAAAAATTCAACGGATTTGTTATTATGAATTTAAAATTCATAGTACATATTTTACTATCCAAACAAACTAAATCATTATATTTGTAATTTTGAAAAATAACTGAATTTTTGGTAATTAGACTAAAAATCAGGGGTAATTTTGAATTAACACTTTAATATAATAGTACATACCTGGAGGCCAAAATCGAAGCCAATGACGACACTAACGGCAATGGACATGGCCGCGAGCTCAAGGTCCCCGAGGTGGCCTGCCAAGGCTTGGGTGATGACGAACATAGAATACGACACGATTCGACTAAAGATGGCGGGTCCCACCACCCGCCATAGCTTCTTCGTCTCAATCCAAACCCTCTGGAAAAGAGTTTTTCTTCATCATCCTCTTTTATGTAGTTTCTAATTGGAGTATCTAAGGATGTGTGGTCTTTTAATAAGGATGTTGTGATTGGTTCTTTATTTTCAATTCTATTGACATTTTTATCTCTGTTTTTTTTTTTTTTTTTTTTTCTTTCTTTCTTTATGGGATTGAAAGATAAGGAAATAGAGACAAGAAACAAGAAGGGACTCTGAAGGCCCTGTGTAGGAGGTGAGTGTTGTATATATAATTACATATAAGGGTGACTATCAGGGGCGGAGCCACGACAACTAGTAACGGGGCCAGGAGTAGTGGTATCAATTTCGTGTTCGCGAGTCGTGTTCTGATATAGTTTTACAGGTTTGACACGAATCCGAACACAACTTGTTTAATTATTCGCATCAAAATACACGACACGAACACGACCTATTTATGATACAAGTAACCCGGCACGCCACGAAAAACCTATATAATTGAAAGTTGACACGAAAAAAAAAATTTAAAATATTGAAAAAAATTACAAATAAAAATACATTAAATATTAAAAAATATTAAAAATATATTTAATAAATTTTCCATCATCATATAACCAAACTAAAACATCACAAAATATTAAAATAATATGTGACGAAGACCATCTACAATTTAATTTATCATAATTTGTTTTTGTAATTTTTTTTAAATATATTAGCAAATAATTATTAGAAACCCAGAAAATATATTTTTAAGATAATAATAAGATAAAATAACACCCACAAAATCTCCAATTTAATTTTACTATAATTCATTCAATAATTTTTATCCAACAAAATTATGAGGGGGGCAATATACTAAATAATAAAAATATAGGTACTAGAAAGAAAAAAAGTAAAAAGTTGGGGGGCCAGGGACCCCTGAGCCAGCATGTGGCGCCGCCACTGGTGGCTATGGTTCTGGAACTGCCGGTTCGAGTTTCAAAATCACTGGTGCGTATTTCTCATTTTGGAGGAGTCGGAATCGAAATCAAACCGTTGCCACATGTTATGGTTCCAAAATATTTTTCGTTTATGAAGGAAAAAAATGTAAGTGGAATTAAACATTAAGAGATTTTTGTAATTTTCTGATTTTCAAGAACTTCTGTATTTTTTTGGTAATTAGCCTGAACTTTAAGCTTTTTTTTAATCATCCATATATTAAATTAATGATGTCTGGAGTAGGTATGTAAAATAATCAATACGATTTTTGTTCTCTTATATGCATACTGTAATGCAAAGGGATAAATTGGTCGGATCAAACTCAAAGGAAGGAAAAAGACAGCCATATTTTATTTGAACCAGTACACCAGTGAAATTCCAAAAAAAAAAAAAAATTGACCAAGCAACTTATAATTATTAGGGGCAATTACCAAAAAAAAAAAAAAAAAAAACTCGTTCAGTTATGATCTAATTATTAAAAAAATCCTGAGATATTTGAAATTAACTATAAAAAAAACATTTAAAAGTTAATTATAATAAAAACGCTTAAGGTTTGGTTGTGTTAAATTAGTAAGAGGATTTGCAATATTTTTGTAAATATAAAGGAGTATTTGAATTATTTTTGCTTATAAAGTAACACATCGTCAAGTCTCACAAGTTTTTTCATTAATTAGCCCAAACTTGGTGATAGTTTTTGTACGTAATTATTCCTTATTATTATCATTGTTTATTTTTTCTTATCTTGTGTTCAAACCCAACCAAGGCATGATCCCAAAAATACCCATGAAGTATCACAGCTACTTGAATTTAATCCGTAAATATTAAAATCTGTTATGAAAAACGTGTAGCGAATGTATTCAAAGTTTGCACAGTATTTGCATAGTACGTGAAAACGACATTTTGGTTAAAATAAATATTTGCTTAAATTTCTAAAAGTGCACAGTATTTAGATAAGATTTGATAATGACATATAATCTAATATAAATAACATCTATTCATAATAAAACTACACCTTTCTTTATCTCATCTGATTCTTCTTCTTAAAGACTTATTTTGCAGTATTAATTTCTTTTATTTACAACAAAATCATTTATTTCACTTTTTTTTGACGAAAAAAATAATTTTATTAATTAATTCAAACTAGAAATACATCAGATAGAAACATAAACAAATCTGTTAAAAACCATAAAAGATAAAACTATGAAAAGATTCATAATATTTAGGTTAATAACAAAAATCGGGTTAAAACCTACAATTTTGAAAAATCTATAATGTCTAAAATACATATGATTCCAGATCTGCAACATTTGAAGACCACAATCTGATTTATCTCTGTTTGATCGAAAACTTGCTCGTTTGAATTATCCGCACAAGAAAAATACTGCAACAAAACGACAATAAACCAAACGCCGCACCAGACGGCGAAATCACAAATAATGAAAGAAACAACAACCCATATATATGTGGTAAAACCACTTACTTAGAAAATGAAAATAAAAGGATGTAGATGTGGTGATTTCAGGCAAAAATGACCAAAAATCACCCCCTTATCAATGAAGAACAAGTAAAAGAAGCAAAGAAATAGAGAGTTTGAGAGAAAATGAGGCTAGGGTTTGAGAGAGAAGTTTGTTAATTGGGCATATATCATTTATTTCACTTAAATTCTGGAAAAGGAAAATGAACAATTAATGGTTTTCCATTCAACCTTCTGATCTACTATGGTTTAATGCTGGGGCGTTTCCTTCCTTGTCCATGGCCCTCCAAATTATTGGAAAATTCAATTATTTCTATGTGTATTTTATTTTAAAATATTAATTTTTAGTACTAATTAATTATTTTTTATTAATTAATCCCCAAATTTACATATCTAGCTCCGCCTCTGTTTGACGTCGTAGCTAGCATATGAAATTGGTTCTCAGTTTCTATCATCATCAATGAATTTTCCGTATATTAATTAATAAATACTATACATGGAATCTGTCCAGCAACGTCTGTGGAAGCCATTAATTCTTTTCACACAATCATGTACTACAATACAATCAGTCTCTTTGTAGTAATCATAGAGCTCGTAAAATGCATCCCGACCCGTGAGCTGGACTGACCAAACCGAGTGGATTAGACCATGATTTTATAGGCTCGAAAAAATTTGGCCTATTCAGCCAACCCAATTCCTCCGATGGTTAGGATTGGCCCAACTTTAGCCCAACCTAACAATTTTTGTGAACAAAATGTACACATGGGACCAGATCGGGCCAAGCATTTCTTTGGCCCGAACAAAATTGGGCCGATCGGATTTTTTTTCAAAAACCCGATGGGCTTGATCCGGAACAATTGCACAAAAAATCAAAATAGATCACTGAATTTAATTTTCTCAATATTTCAACTTCCCCGCCAATAAACCACTAACTTATATTTCAAGTAGTATCGATCACCCTTTCAGAAGAGTTGTTCGACTAGGGTTCGAACATATATTTTTCAATTTATTTGAAATTTATCCCATCTCCAACCACTACTCCCAACTTATTGAACAAAAAAATTCTTGCCATAATTAAATACAATAAAACAAAATAAAATTGAAACGTGATTTCTCTACTTCAATCACATAATTATACATTTTTGTGAAATATTCGGGTTATTTCCACCTAATTCTCAGCAAGAAAATAAAGATTAAAAAAAATCAGAACCATTATTTGTATTTATGATATAATCAATTGCATTTGTTTCATGCATTGTTCCTCGATTCTGACCACTTTCTAACATGTTGAGTAGCCTTGGCAGCCTGCATTTTGTACATGATATTAATCAGTTGTAATTGAGAATTTAAGATTACAAAAAAATATAACTCTCCTAAAAAATATCACATCAAATCTTAGGAAAAATACTAATATTGGGACAGAAAAGGTACAATGTTAATAAATTTTGTTACCTCCATTTCCCAATCACATCGCATTGTAATAATGGCCAATATTGCTGTTTGTACTGCAGTTCCACCAAATATCATGCCAGCCCATATACCCTGAATTTAAAATATATATATATATATATATATATATATATTTACAATGTAAATAAATAGTTTATTTGAAAATAAAAAACATAAAAAAAAAAGTCATACCATAACTCCTTGGTGGAAAACCCATCCCATCAAAACTCCAAGTGGGAGTCCAATCAAATAGTAACAACCAAGGTTAATGTAGGCTACATATGATTGCCATCCAGATCCAACAGCCACCCCTTCAAATATTCAATTAAATTAGAAACATAGGTTAAATTTAGTGTATGTGTGTAATATAACATATATACAAATATATATCATGATTCCAAAATGTAATTAATCTTGTAGCTACAAGGGTTTGATAACGATAGTACTGCAGAAATCACGATTTGCAAAAAAGTCTCGTAATTTTCAAAAAAATCTTGACTTCAGTTCTTTAGTTGCCGAAATTTGAAAAGTTTCTGAAAAATCCGAGCGTCCACATTTCCGGATGTGGAAATCAATTTTATATAGCTTAACTTATATGGTCATCCTCCAAATGATTTGGCTGTTGAAAGAAAAAAAAAGAAAAAAAACTCATTTGGAAGAGGTTCCATAACCGAAACAAATTTCCACACTAGCATATATGATTGGCCAAACATGTGGGGCACGTGGAATATTTTTAGCAGATTTTTCAATTTCTAAGGTAACAAAGGGCTGAAATCGAACTTTGATTTTTAAGTTGCGACCTTTCTGCAAATCGTGATTTCTATGACTATTATTGCAAACTCGTGTAGCTAGAGCACTAAAATTGCAATTTGCCCTTCCACTTGTAAGAAATATAATCAAGTGGTATTTTATCATGTACTCAATACAATCATTACACGTCAAGTGCATAAAACATTAACAATACATATGCGGCGTGTATTGATATTATTGAAATAGGAGGTAAAATAGGTCTTAATTGTAAAAACATACATAGGTTAGAAAGAAATAAAAGAATTAAAGAATTGAAAAATGGATTAAATTTTTTTACCAGAAAGAATAGGTTGAACACTGTTGAGGAGGACTGTGAAAGCCAAGAGAATAGAGAGCTTGCTAACAGCTTCAAGGACAATTTTGCTTGATGTATAAATTAGGCAACTTCATTGTGGAAAAACATTATCAGCACCCAAAATACTAAGCCAATCAATATTGATTGAGTCACTGATACTATAGTTGCAAATTTGGCTCCTTTTCCATTGCCTGCTCCTAGTTCATTTGCCACCCTTACTCTGTATATACATGTCATGACAAAAACAACAATTTAACAAAAATAGTGTTCAAATAAATTCTAATTAATGTTTTCACATTTTAGTTGATGTTTTTGTGAGTAAAATGTGTAATTCGTTTTTGATTACACTATAATTAGTAGAGCTGGCAATATAAGCCCACTCCAACAGGTCGACCCGACTTGCCTGGCGATAAGACTTGGTTGGGCCATGAATTTGCAGGCCCAAAAAGGATCATGCTTATTTGGCCCAATGGCTCACTCACCACTGGCCCAAAGCAAATACATTACATGACTCGGTGGTCATGAAAATATTGGCCAAAACAATTTCGGGCCGATTGACCTAGCCCCATTTTGCTCTCTACCGGTGGGCAAGACTAAGTCGGTCGGCCTAATTGCCACATCTAATAATTAGTTTATTGAAAGTAATTGAAGATTGGTGTTTTGACCAAAATACCCTTCAATTTTTTTTTGGAGAATCTTAAATACCCTTCAAATTAATTATATGGCCTTTTTAATTGCACAAGAATGTGATTTGCAAGTAGGACGATATTATTTCTTCATTAAAAATATATAATTAGTTTCTGGGCAAATAATTGAAGATGACATCTTTTTACCAAAATACCCTTTTTAAATGGACCTCGACCTCAGTTTGCCACAATTTTTGACATTTTAGCTAAGGATGGCAATGGGGTGGGTCGGCCAGACCCGCCCGTGCCTAGAATGGGCGGGAAAGGGAGACCCGTCACGGCGCGGGACAGGCGACCCTTTAATTGCTCGCCCCGTTTTAAATTAAATTAAATGAAAAAATATATATTTATAAAATATTATTTACAAAATTTATTATTATCAATTTATAAATATTAGATATTATATTATAATATATATTATATGTTAAAATATATATTAAAATATATTTTAAAAGTAAAATTTTTTAGGTATGCATGTGCGGTCTGAAATGATACCTGCATCTGCCTCGGTCACTGGTAGTGATATCCTCGCGGGTCGAGGTCAAAATAGTCATCCCTAATTTTAGCCAGGACCACCTTAGTTGTCACAATTTTATTTCCATCTTCATTCCAACATTAGAAAAAGGAAAAACAAAAATAAATAGTAATGTAAACCCAACCATTTGTTCCATAAAGCAACAATGCGTATTACATGGATAAGGTCTTGATAGGGACCAGGTCCAAAACTATTTGGTAGCATCTTGCCCTAATTAATTTGGGATGAATTTACGTGTTGTCCTAATTTATTTATGTTCTACGACAATAATTAATCTGTCATTATCACATAACATACGTGAAAAACACATAATACAGCTTAATCTGCAACAAAAATGAGAGTAAGTTTGATGTGAGGATCGCCTCACTGAGAGTTTAAAATAATGAGAATGGATCTAACTCATTTCCTAATCAAAGAATTTGATCCAAATTTAAATGGATTAGAATATTTTGGCTAGTTTAGGATCCGCCACTAAAAAAAAAAAGTCGTAGTAATCGCCTCATATGTAGTTTTTCAAAAACAATTATCTCGTCCGACGTAATTATCAATTTTTTCCAGTTATTATAATATATATTAATGAATATCGTGATTTAAAATATTCTATTTTTAGATAAAAACATAAAAATTTAAATAAGATAAAGCCAGGAATTAATTTTTACCCAGTTCCAGCAAAAATGCGAGAGGAATCATCATCTCCCAGCCATTGATGCTCATGCTGCATTATTATATTACAAGCCACCAAAATTATTTAAGTACACAAAAACACAATATTTTCAACCATATTATAATTATTTACAAAATGAACAACTTTATAAATAAAACACATATTTGAGAATTTACGATAACACTGAAAATGACCGTTGCAATGATAAGAATTTATTGCCACACAAGAAAAGTGCCAGGTAGCATAAGACAAAGACAAATGTGACAAACAGAAAATGACATGAATACATAGAAAATCAAGAGTTTGTAGACATTTTGAAGACGAAATTTAGACCCAAATTAAATTGTTAAAAAATTGGTTTTTAAAATCAGCATACGCTAAGACAGAGATTCTAGAGGGGACCAATCAAAGAAAATATATTTAATTAAATTGTGAAATTACAATTGAGACTCTGATTGTGTGGATGTAATCTAATTGTTATGTGTATATTAAAATAAATATTTCATAAATTTGTCAAATATGTATATATAATATGAATAATATTAAATTGTGGATTTTCTTACCAAATGGACAAGGCATCCACTGCAATTTTCGCGTTCTTGAGATTTCCAGTCATCACTATAAGAATCCTGTAGTACCAATTTTCCAAGCTGTTCCATTTTGAGAAAAAAAAACATGAAAATTAGCTATACATTCATGAATAAGAGAAGAGTCTATTAATTCATGCTACATGTGAAATTTTGGAAAGGACAATATAATTCATGGTTCATATTTGTTTGGTGGTTATATGCTTTTACTTTTTTTTATACTACACAAGTTATATGAGAGATAAGCCATAATTAAGTTTCATCGACAATATTCTACAGTCTAATGTCATACAAATTAAGCTCAATTTAAAGAAGAAAAAATAGAATTTTTCTCACTTAAATGGTAATTTGACCTTAATAATTATTTGGGATAATTATAAATAATTCCCATGAGATTTAGCTTAATTACGAATAAACTCAGCCCAGACATGAAAATATACATGAAAATCCAACTTTTGATGTGCAATTTGTACAAGTAAAACAAATGTGAATTGGGTATTGTGATTTTGAAAGATAACTGATTTTTTTTTGTAATTAGGCTAAATCTTGGGTAGTTTTTGTAATTATCCCTAATTATTTTTAAAATAATTATTTTTATCTTTTCTCTCTATTCGTTGAATTAAACGATGATCTTCGTTCCACTTTTCTTGCATTCTCGCTTTCTATTTTATATAATGGATGATCGACATTTGTACAAAGAATATCATTTTATACACGTTCATTCATCCGATTTATCAATAGAAGTGAAACAAAAAAAGTGGAACAAAAAACTCATTCCCTTATGGTGTGTGTGCCACTGTGCGTGCGTGTGTGTGTGAGAGAGAGAAAGAGAGAGAGAGAGAGAGAGGGGTAGGTGCGCACCATAGCATGACGCCGGAAGACGCCGACAGCTTCAAAAATCCCACAACCCCGAAAACGCCTCGCCGGAAAACCCCGTCCACGTGAGCGGACACCCACCGCAAACGGTGTAACAAAAACAACCCCAAAACCACCAACCACCACGACACATTCAGCGTGAGCGCGGTCCCCACCACCCCAATCTCAGCCTGTACACAACCAACCAGCTCAAAAGCACGTGCACCACAAGCGCCCCCAAATTGACCCACGCAATCACGCTGTTTTTCAATTGGCTCTGCAGAAATCTCTGCAGCGGAAACTGAATCGCGAAGCTGAAGTGGAGAGGGATGAAACACAGCGCCACCACGCCCGACAGCTCCGCCACGTCGGCCGGCTGGCCTAAGAGTTTCAGAATCGGCGTCGCGAAAATTAACGCCGGTAACATTATTAAGCTGCAGAGTAATAATACTATCCATGAGCGCTGAAGATAAACTCCGAGCATGTAGTATTTCTTCGCGCCGTAGGCTTGGCCGCATAGTGTTTCTAGCGCACTCGCCATTCCAAGCTGAAAATATCAGAAATAAAATGGGAACATTATATTAAACTCCCTAAACTATGAGTTTTTTAACTTTTTCCCCCCTTTAACTTTTTTTGTGACATTTTACCCATTGAATTTATCATTTTTTGTATATTTTATAGTTTATACCACCTTCACATGGGGTTTTGGTGCGAACCTTACAACCATGAGAAAAACTCGGATATTTTTGGAGGCAAAGTATAATTTACTTGAAATAAAATGGGGAAATTATCAAAATTAGTAATTTGTATAGGCTTAATTGCAATTTTAGGAGTTGATAGTCTTAGTCTATAATTTCTTGACGTTGCAGTTTCGTTATCTAACGATTTTACTCTTTAGTAAAAATAGCAAATTTCAGACATGTAACTTTTAACGGTCGGCAAGTAGTTTGAGGATTAAGATTTCTCGTTCAATATTTCTTTTCAACTCATTATTCCATTCAGTAGATGAATTATAAGTGTATAAAATGATGTTATAGTAGATATAGTTAAATAAAAAGTGGAATATGAATGTTTGGCTAAAGGACACAGATATTATAGGAACAAATGAAATATTGGGACTTTTCGTTGGGATTAAAATTGCACAAAATCAAAACTAGTAGGACCAGAATTAGACAAACTATGACAAACAAGATCAAGATTTGCACATAATCAAAATCTCGCGGCATCAAAATTCCTGCCTTAAATATCTACAGTACCAAAATTGCTAAACCCGTAGTTCCATGACCAACTTTACAATTAAGCGAGTTGTAAAATAAAATTTAATAAATGTCAACCAATATTTATAATTTTGAAAGATAATTGAGTTATTTTATAATCAGAACAAATTATAATAAATTAAAATTGAATAATAGGTACGTAATTTAATAAGAAAAATAATTTACCATGAGGCCGAAATCGAAGCCCATGATGACATTACTAGCAATGGACATGCCGGCGAGCTCAAGGTCGCCGAGGTGTCCGGCGAAAGCTTGGGTGATGACGAACATCGAATCTGACGCGACACGGCTGAAGATGGCGGGTCCCACGACCCGCCATAGCTTCTGGGTTTCAATCCAAACCCTCTGAGATAGATTTTTTCGTCACCATCATCATCTTCTTCAACTATGTACTTTGATGGGGCATCTGAGTACGTGTAATCTAATAAAGGTGCTGTTATTGTTTCTTCATTTTCATGTCTTTTTGACATTTTTTCTCTTTGGGATTTACTTTTTTTCTTCTGATTTTTTTTTTTTTTTTGGGTTATTGGATTGGAGGGAAATAGAGAGTGGAAGAAACCAGAAGGGGCTCCAAAGGGTTTGCAAATAATAGCAAGAGCATCACATGAAGGTTGGTGTATTTTTGTAGTTATAACTTGATAAGGGCACAAGAAGAGTAAAAGAAAAATAAAATAGAAAAAATATTAATAATATTTTTATGAGACAAATAAAATAAAATTAATATTTATGTTTTAAGAACTTCATATAGAGTTTTATAATTATGTAGTCTTGCAATTTTGATCTTTGTAATCTGTAGAGCTGGTAATGGGTTGGATCGGCGGATCTAACTAGGCAAGTCATAAAATTGTATTGGATCGAGCTGGTGGTCCAAAATTTCATTGGACTACCTTTCTTATGGCTCAATCCAGCCTAATACATATATTTTTGTCAAATCATTTGGGCTTATTTGGCTCGTGTCATTTCGGTCGAGTCAAAGTATGTCATGTTCTTTTCAAAAGGTCTCTAAAGATCACTGCAGAAAATCCCCCTAACCCCAATTAGTCCTCGCTTGCACTAGGCCGCCATTTCCGCCTTGGTTATTCTTCCGATTACTCCACCTAACTCCGCTCAGTCCCGTCTAACTCGTCAGGAATCTCACCTGGGCGTTAGACTCCGGTCTCGCTCAACTAGACTTAACGCTTTTAGAACACTCATAAAGATGAAGCTCAATCAAATTCTATATTTGGGGTGGGACGGGCGGCTCATCCCGGTTGGGCAAATATTGCCACCCCTAGTAATTTGTAAGGTAAATAATAAAAATAATTTAGTGGTTATGTGATTTACATGGAGTTTGATCAAAATCCAAGTCAAATTAAATTCTCATCTTTGGTGTCCGTTTTCAGCTTCAAAGTATATCTGAGGGGAAAAAATACAATTATTGTTTCTTCTTTTTGTGGCAATTTTATCATTTAAGGACTAAAATCAAGATGACACGTGGAAATATTGTGCTCAGAATTAAAGTGTTTTACTATATTAGTGGTTAATTTATGTCCATATATACCCTTTGTGATGAGAAAGACATCAGATAAGAGAGCAGCATATGCCCAACAGTTTCTTGGCAATTGGGAATTTTGGCAGTTCAGAAATTACATCAAACAATATGACAACATTTGGCCCTCATACTAGCCTATCATCTTTACTGTACTACTTCCATTGTAATATACATAAATTGTAATTTTGTTATTATATAATTCAATTTTGCATTATAAAATATATTTCATCTCATGATAGATTGAAGTATCAAAATTCAAAATAATTTGTGGGAGGAATCCATTTTAACACTAGTCCCTAAATAGTAGAGCGGCAATTATGGCCCACCCATGGGCCGCCCCAATTGGCCTGAGAATACGGTCGGGCTAGGCTACATTTATATTGGTTCAAAATAATTTGTGCTTACTTTGTCTGGTCTAGGCCCAAAACCTGAACGATCTGACTAAACTTAGATATAAACATGTGTTTGGGACCAAGGAAAATGGTGGCTCAAGCATTTTCGGCCTACCCAAAAACCGGCCCAATTCTTTCACTTGGCCCGACGGTCCAACCCTGACCCAACCATTATCGCCTCTACTACATAGAAATGTCAAATGTCAATAGACTAGGTAGGACTAGTGCAAGTCTGTCGCCAAGTGACAAAAAAAATGGTCCTGGTCGGTTTGAAATTTTGTCGACCCATCGTTTTGTGTAGCCCATCAATAGTTACACGTGATTTCATCGGGTTGTTCGGACTTTGGGCCAAAGTATATGCTCGGTTCTTTTTAGTTTTCTAGATTAAAAAATCACAACCTTTAAAAAAATATTTGGATAAGATTAGTCCATATTATCTCAACCTAAGGATGATAGTCTCATTTGAACCAAATGAAACTATGTCATTAATTGTAAGTAAAATGAAAAAGAGAAATATAAGGCCGACATTAAAGACCCTACAAAACCCCCCACCTGTGTCGTTTTCTTGAGAAAATCGTGACTTTTGGCTCCCACCAGATTATAGGAGTTGCACTTTGGTCCCACAATTTGCGTTTTTGGTCCCAAATGATTTTTAAGCAAAATTAGTTCAACACTAATTAAAGTTAATCGACCGTTAACTCTATTCTTATTTACCAAAAGTGCATTTTTTCCAAATTTAATTAAAAAAGAAAAAAATCTGAAAAATTATCAAACAATTTTAAAAATTATAACAGAATTTTAGAATTATTTTTATTTTATTAAAAAAAGATATAAAAAAGTCCAAAAAAATTAAAATCTAAAAATAAAATATATAAATATATGATGATTTGTTTAAAATAATTGAAATTATTTTCAAATCCCAAAAATTACAAAAACAAGAAATGTGAAAATTGTTTAAAAAAACTATACATTGTTTTAAACATTCAAAATTTATTTAAAATATTTTAAAATTCTAAACTAAAATAAAAACTCAATATTATTTTCAAAAAGTTTCTTTTAAAAATAAATGATATTTCAAAAATCTAAACTTTTGTTTAAAGAACTAAAAGTTGTGTTAAAAACTGACAACTACTTCAAATAATAAAAATGAATTCAATATAAAATTAAAAACTGGAAAATTTTCTAAATATCTGAAAAATGGATTAAAAACTTCGAAACTAGAAGATTTTGAAAAATTAACCAAAAATCTGATTGTTTTAAAAATTCCAAAAAGGGTAAAAACATTGATTTTTTTACAAAACTAAAATTATTTAAAATCTGATAGTTTTTGAAAAACTTCCGCATTTTTCTAAAACATTTTTCAAGAAAACTATTTTGATTTTTTTTAATTTTGGAATTTAAAATATTTTTAAAAATATAAAGTAAATGTTAATTTTTTTATAAAAAATTATACTTATTTTCAACAATTTTCAGATTTTATTTTTATAATTTTGGATTTTAATATAATTTCCATTTTTTACTATTTTTTGTTTTTTTAAACAAATTATCATATTTCTAGATTTTAATTTTTAGATTTTAAAATATTTTTTTTGGATTTGAAAAGATGTAGAAGAAGAAAATGAAAATTATTTTTATTTCTTTAGTTCTTTAAACAAAATTTTAGATTTTGACACATCATTTATTTCTAAAAGTAACTTTTTTGAAAATAGTGTTGAGTTTTTATTTTAGTTTAGAATTTTAAAATATTTTAAATAAATTTCAGATGTTTAGAACAATGTATAGTTATTTTTAACAATTTTCACATTTCTTGTTTTTGTAATTTTCGGATTTGAAAATAATTTCAATTATTTTAAACAAATCATCATATTTTTATATTTTAATTTTTTAGATTTTAATTTTTTGGACTTTTTTTTTTATTTCTTTTTTAATAAATTTAAAATAATTTTAAATTTTTGTTATAATTTATAAAATTGTTTGATAATTTTTCGATTTTTTCTTTTTTAATTAATTTTCAGAAAAATGCACTTTTGGTCCGTGAAGAATAGAGTTAACGATCGCTTAAGTTTTCCGTTAGTGCTGGGACTAAAATCGCAACTTTTGAATCATATGGGACTAAATGCGC